>CANYBF010139282.1:0-14413 GCA_948192965.1 Dalechampia spathulata | reverse complement strand
TTAGGCAATAATTGTATGAATTAATACGAGCCGGATCGTGAAAATTCATTTAAATAAAATAATTTTAAGCAAAATTATTTTTATTTGATCATGGAAAATTTAATTGGGAGGACTATTATCACACATAATTTTTGGAGATAGCTCTACGACCAATTAAAACCAATCCTATCCAAAAACCGCATTTATACGAGTAAAAATCACATTTTATCGTGAAAATTAATTTTGAGGCTAAAATTCATTATGTAAACATTAATTTATGACTTTTCCCGAATACTTGAGCTACTGTGAAAGTCAAAGACCACTCGCTACGTCAAAATACGGCCAAAATATGGCCTGAAATATGATTTTTCTAGAAAAGCGTGAACTATGCGCGCCGAACATCAGGCTATGTGCGCCACACATGGACAAGGTGTGGCGCACATAGCATGACATGTGGCGCACATAGCCTCTAGATCTGCAAGAAAATTCAATCTGTTAGTACAGAAATGATCTACAGACAAAAATACGCAAGTTTAATGAAGACAGTACCTCATTTTGGCCTCATTTCGGCCTCTGGTTTGATGAACCAAACAATTAATTAAGCAATTAATTAAAATACTTGATTTTAAGGCTAAAACCAAGTAGATCTGGATGATTTATGATAGATCCAGAACCCCAAGTGCACGATCTAGCTACTGGAGTCACTGGAAAATTCAAAACCGAAGTGTTTCGGGAACGGTTTAGGTTGAAATAGGGCTTTTCTGTAAAAACTGGGATCTATGTGCACAACACATAGATCTATGTGCGCCACACATGAGGGACATGTGGCACACATAGCTTTGAAAATTGAAGCAAAACCAAAAATTCTTTTAGCAGAAACCTAGATCTAGCCCCTATCTAGGTAGATCGGACCCAAAACTGGGTTTTTTGCTCGAGGATTTGCATCCAAATCATGAAAAACAATTTTAAAGTTAAAATTATTTTAGATCCAGCAAGTTTTAAGGCAGATCTAGGGCACCCAAAGCATGGAAAAGCCTTGAATGACCTTAAAATAGCCAGATCGGGAAGAAAACCAGAGAAAACCAGGGTTAAAATGTGAGTTTCTTTGAAAACTGGAGCCTATATGCACAACATATAGGCCTATGGGCGCCACACATGTGCTACATGTGGCGCACATAGGTCTATATGTGCAGCATATAGATCCAAAAAATAGAGGAAAATGGAGAAATATGAAGAAATGGGCAGAAATTACCTTTATCCGGGCGAGTATTCTTGTAGATCTTCACTCCAGGAACGTTTAGGGAGCCTAACTAAGCCAATTAGGTCCCTAGATCCTAAGAAATAAATTAATTAAGTGTTGAATTAATTTGGGAGGATTTTGGCAAAGGTTTGGCTGCTCTCAGAGCAAATTTCGGGGTCTGGAAAATGTTGCCCTAGCTCTATATTTATAAAGCGAATTTTTGGGTGGCAATTTTGTAATTTTTGGCACGTATTTTCATATGTGTGCGCCACACATGTGCTACATGTGGCGCACATAGGGCTATATGCGCGCATATAACCTAGAAACCCTTGCGTAGGGCCCACTGTGGTCACTTTTGGGATGCGCCGTGAAGCGTATAAGCGTTATTCAACATGAGGAACAACTTTGCACAAGAAATTTTTTCTAAATTCGGTCCCGAAATCGCTCCCGACCAAACGTCTTTACTATGCAACGTGCGTAGCCTATAGGGCTATGCGCTACACACGTTGCATTTTTGACCTATACGCTACACCTCGTACGGGTGAAACAGGATGCGTTCCATATGTCTAGGAAAGTGCAAACGACATTTCAAGAAACTTTGCAGTTATAAGTTTTCTCAAATTCGGCCTCAAACATTGAGTTTTGCTAAATGGGCCCAAATTGGGCCCAATAGGCCCATTAAGGGAAAAAGTGTGGAAAACGGGGTGCTGTGAGTTGTGCCTCGTGTGGGCACTAGCGGAAATGTGTTCTACGCATCAAGAACACTTAAATTGGTGAATTCGGGCAGTGGGCCCACCTGGGTACTATTCACGATGAATAGTACCCTCGTGGGCCTCACAACACAAAAGGGCCTGAAAAGTGGCAAATAACATACTAAGCGTTCTAGCTCAGGTGAGGTAGTAGATACGGTGTGTTCTGTGCGTACAGAATGCATTAAAGAGGATGATAGTGGGAAGCGAACCCCACTAGTGTTTAGCGGGCCCTACAGCGCGATGAGCCTATAGATGTGGCATTCGGGGTGCCACGAGACGTGCCTTGCGTAATGCAGCAATGGAATGTATTCTGTAATTACAGAATACATAGAATTGGCTAATTGGGGAAGCGGGCCCCCACCTGTATACTATTCATAGTGAATAGTAACCCAGGTCTAATAATGCGGTATTTTACATTCTGTGTATCCTACAATACGTAGGCAGATGTGAAATGTATTCTGTAAGTACAGAATACACAGAATAGGAAATAGGAGCAGCGGGCCCACTATTGCTAGGTGGGCCCCACAGCCTAGAAGATGGCATTTGCGATGCCAAGCGCTGTGCCTTACGTAAGGCAGCTGAGAAATGCATCCTGTAAGTACAGAATACATAGAATAGGTTATTGGGGTTGCTGGCCCCGCTTCTGTTTAGTGGGCCCCACTTATGTATTATTCATGATGAATAGTACCCGGGGCCGAAAATGTAATGTTTTGCATTTCCAGCGATTTGCCTTGCGTAGGAAAATAGGGAAAGGTGTTCTGTACATACAGAATGCTTCAGAATACACGATGGGTCCCGCTAGGTGCCATGGTGGGCCCCACCAGTCTTGAGATGTTCTACGCACCATAACACACAGAGGTCTATGTGCATAATTGGGATCGATACCGGGGACTAAATCCTAGCCAAATGAACAAAGATCCAGAATTATACAATGGTGAAAAGTCAGGGTCAACAGTACACATATGGTTAATGATGTGGCATTATAATAGTGCTATTATATAGATGTATATACTATGATGCTATTATATCCAGAATGGTTATAGGAAAGTTACAGGGATACTTACATAGTATTTATTCATATCGTTACATCGTATATAAATTATTACAAACATAAAATAATATAAAATGTTATAGTATGATACAAGTGTGATGATATACGAATGTTGAACTTGAAATGGCTTTATCCTGATTCTTTTAATATATGATCATGACATGTACATATTTTAATAGCACCACTGAGTTTTATACTCAACGTTTATCATTTGATGAAAGTAGGATCGGGACCTACTAGTGAGCATATAGATAGTTGATCTACAGTTAGTTGAGGGTCAGATTTTAGAGGAAATCTCATTCTTGAAGTGGTATTGGATGCATGTAACATACTCCGGACAGTTTTGCATTATGTAGCTCTTTTGTTAATCATAATGGCAGTAGCCTCCTTGTGGTGAAACCCTCATGCAGGAACCACTATACCACAATACTCTATCATATTATATAAACATATGACTTAGTGAATGATTATATAATGTTATATACCTAATGGACAACATACGTTGAATGATATATGTATATGATGTATTATATATTATTATGAGATGTAATAAGATATTTGAAAACAAATAAATAAAATGTTCAAGTTACGTTATAATAATTGTAAGTAGACATTATACTACAAAAAATTTTCACCACGGGACTTAATGAATAGTAATTTATGAATAGTGCTTGATGAATAGTAACTTATGAATAGTACTTGTAAAAAAAATGTACACATCCCTTGTAGGATAATTGATGATTTCCATACTTAGGAGATTATTAGTTATTCTACGGGAGCATATTACATTGGGGGTATAGGTGTGACATGCAGTGTTGATGTTATTGAACTAATTGTATAGCAGGCTTTCAAAATAAGTGAAGGAGATGAATTGCAAATAGCATTAAATAATGTTGAGATTTTTAAGGATTTTTTTATTTTGAAAAATAGCTTGTTGCAGGCTATTGATGATTTGAATGGAGACCCTTCAATGCAAAATTTTAATTCATAATAGAATTATTGACACACTAAAATTTTATGTTATATTATGCAAGCATCAAAGTTGGAGCTTAAATCACTTCTAAATCATCTTAAATATGTTTTCGTAGGTGCAGGAGAAAATGCTACCAGTGATTGTTTCCAACAAACTAATCGGATAGAAGCAAATGCACTAGTAGGTGTTTTGAAAAATTTTGAGGAAGCTCTTAGATGGACAATTATAGATATCAAAGACATTAGCCCTTCAACATGCATGCATCAAATTTTACTTAAGCTAAAATAAAAATTGATGAGAGAAAACCAGTGTAGATTGAATCTAATCATGATAGATATGGTGAAAAAATAAAATTTATGATTACAGAATGCATGTATGATCTAATTGATATCCGACAGCCAATGGGTAAGTCTGGTACATATAGAACTAAAGGAAACATGTATTATGGTAGTTAAAAATGATTATGGTGAGTTGCTACCCACTTGTGTTAAAAATGGGTGAAGAGTTTGTATTTATTATCATAAGTTAAATTCTACAACTCGAAAAGATCATTTTTTACTCCCATTTATTGATAAGATGCCTAAACATTTGACAAGTCATATACATTAGTGTTGTTTGGATGGTTACATGATATTTTACCAACTTCTAGTAGCACCGGAAGATCAGAAGAAAATGACATTCATGTGTCCATTCGATACATTTGCTTTTAACTGAATGTTGTTCTGATTGTGCAATGCACTAGCTATGTTTTAATGTTGCATGGTAAGTATATTTTTATGATTTTATTGAAAATATTATTAAGATTTTTATGGATGATTTTACAATATATGGAAATTCATTTTATGAAGGTCTTAATAATTTGATAAAAAATTTTATAGTGATGTATCGATAAAAACATGGTATTGAACTATGAAAAGTGTCATTTTATAGTAGATCAAGGTCAAGGTCTTATCTTAGGCCATGTTGTTTCAAGGAAAGCAATTAAAGTTAAAAAGTTAAAATATATATTATTAAGTCTTTGTCTTACCTCGCTAGTGTGTAGGAAGTTCATTCTTTTATTGGCTATACAAGATTTTATAGGAGGTTTATGAAGGATTTTTCAAAAATTGCCTAACCACTTTGCAAACTACTGTAAAAAAATATCAAGTTTATTTTTAATGACTCTTGTAAAAAGGCATTCGATTTATTGAAGGAAATGTTGATATTAGCCTCTATAAGGTAGCCACTAAATTGGAATTTATTGTTCAAAATAATATATAATGTGAGTAATTATATGGTTATAGTAGTCTTAGGATACTAAGTTGGAAAAGACTCGCATATTATTCACTATACATTAAGGACACTTGACAATGTCCAATGCAATTACTTGATAATAGAAAAAGAGCTTCATATTGTTGTTTTTGCTTTAGATAAATTTTGTTCATATTTATTAGGTGCTAAAGTAATTATGTTTTTTAATCATACTACTCTTAAATATTTGCTTAAGAAAAAGGAGGCTAAATTGAGATTAATTTGTTAGATACTACTACTCTAAGAATTTGTTTTAGAATTGAGAGATAAAAAGAGGATCAGAGAACTTATTAGTTGATCATTTAAGCATAATGCCACACTTAGAGTCTATAGAATTTTATGATCAATTTCTAAATGAATTTGCACTTTTAATTTTTGAAAAATCACCATGGCATGCTGACATTGTTAATTTTATTGTTTCTAGGTAATTTTTAGATGAGTTGTCTAACAGTAGGAAAAATAGGATCAGAAATAATGCAAAATACTATGTGTAAGATGAGCCATATTTATGGAAGCATTGCACTAATCAGATAATTAGAAGATATGAGCCAGAATCTGAAGTGAATTCAATCCTATAGTTCTATCATTCCTACACCTATAGTGGACACTTTGGTTCTAAGAAAATGATAGCCAAAGTATTGGAAAGTGGCTTGTATTGGCCGATCATTCATCAAGATGTGTATTTATTCTGTAAGCATTATGAAAATTGTCAAAGAATAGGTAAGATAGGAAAAAAAATTGAGATGTCACAAATACCAATCCTAATATATGAGGTTTTTGATGTATGGAGTATGGATTTCATGGGGCCATTTCCCCTATCTTTTGGTAATGCTTACATTTTGATCTTAGTAGATTACGTGTCAAAATGGGAGAAAGCAAAGGCTACTAGAACTAATGATGTCAAAATGTTTGCAAGTTTTATCAAATCATATGTGTTTAATAGGTTTGGAGTGCCTAAGATGATTATTAATGATAGAGGAACACATTTCTACAATCAAGAAATAGCTACTTTATTTAGGAAGTATATAGTTTCATATTGGATGACAACTGCCTATCATTTGCAAGCAAATAGCCAACCAAACATAACAATTAAAGAAATCATCAAAAATAAACTTGACATCCTTTCGTAATGGCTTGTATAATAGTTGGGCAATTTTTAAAAAATCCTTCATGAACCTCCTGTAAAATTGTGCATGGTCAAGAAAAGAACTAACTTCATGCACACTTGCAAGGTAAGGCAAAGACTTAATAACATCTATTTTTGACTTGTTGACTTTAATTCCTTTCCTCAAAATAAAAAGGCCTAAGATATGACCTTGATCTACCATAAAATGACACTTTTCATAGTTCAATACCATGTTTTCTTGATACATAACTACAAAACTTTTACCAAGTTATCAAGGCACTCATAAAATGAATTTCAATAGACTATAAAATCATCTATAAAAACCTAAATAATATTTTCAATAAAATCCAAAAATATACGTACCATGCCTATAAAAACTAATTTGAAGGCATGTGATTTGCACAATTTAGAAGATAATATTTTATAATTAAAATTTTTAACATTTATTTTATAATGGTATAAGTATGTGTTATGATCCTAACATTTGATTTATTGTACGATAGCTTTATCAACAATATTTATTTTAAAAATTATATTTATTCATGCTTAAAATTTGTAAAAAATAAATAAAGTAGGAAAAAGTTTAGATAAGTTAATAAATGTACATTCTAAGCAAATTAATAACATTGTCTAAAGAATTTCAAATAGAGTATCTTTTTTTTTTTGCTTTTGAACTTATTTGTGTTTCATCTTGCCCTTTTATTGTTGCCTCTTGTTTTATTTTTCTCTTATGTTCTCATTCCAATCTTTTTCCTTTAAAAATTGTAAGAGGGTTGATTTAATTATATAATTCCTGAGCATTATCAATATTAGAGTAAATTTAAAATTTAAATAAGTTTTAAAATTAAATGATCATATGTTAGTGAGAATAAAATAGATATAATTATTATTTTTTAATTCAAATTTATTGCTTGATACTATTGTTCACTTTCACCTTGAATTGTATTTTTCTCTATCATTATGCTTTCCTATTTTTATAAAATTATATAAGAAGTTGAATGTTTATTCTTTTAATTAGTAAATTTCTTAGAAATACTTACCTATATAAATGATATCTAAATAAAATTTATTTTATTACAGTGTAATCTATTTAATTGTCTTCCTTACATGTATTAGTGGTAAAAAAAATTAACGAACAAATTGAAATTTTCAATAAATTTATAAATTTCAATCATTTTATGAGATAATTTTAATTACCACTATAAAATAAATAATTATGGTAGATAAAATATTTTATCATTAAAACTATGTATTATTGTCAAAAACTTAATTTTCATCATTAAAACCATGTAATTGGTAGCAATTTTTCAATTATCCATTAGAATTAAGGCCTTAATTTTCATTAAAAGGTGCACAAATAAAAAACATATAGTATACAAAATAAATTTGCAAAAAATATATCCTAAAAATTATTTAAAAATTCAAATGTTTCTAATCTCTATTTGCAATCCTTAATTCCCTTTAATTTTTACTATATCCATTTTTAGTTTTCTTTCTTATATCTCTCATTCCTATCTTTTACCATTTTATAATCATCGTATGTGTGTGTCTCTTTCTTTTGCATATAATTGTTATGGTTGATTGTTTTTATCTCTCTTTGTTGTGCAATCATCCTTGTTTACCTACCATTGTGGTGCTTATCATCCAATGTCAAAGTGCACTTAGGAAGAAAGAGAAGCTTATCTTAGAGAAAAGTCCATCTTTTTATAATGCATCAACCTCACAATCATAGTTAATTGTTATTACATGTATCTTCATCCTTTATCTCTCTTCTTGCAAGTACCTATAAAATTGGTTAGATTCTAACAAATAAATAAAAGTAGTAGTTTTTTTCATTCTTAGTATATTTTTCTTTTTCTAATCAATAGCTTTTAATTCATCTAATGATAAACTAATATAGGGTTTGAAAGATTATGATATTAAGAGGCAACTTTTAACTAAACATTAATGCTTATTAAAACCAAAATGGTTGGATCGGTTAAGAGGTTATAGTTAAGAAATCCATATATTGGTTATTATGATGCAACTATAAATATATAAACTTATGATACATTAATTATACATATATGTCATGTTTAAATTATAATAATAGTAAAAAGGTGTTTGGTAAAGAAGAAAATTAACTAAGGAGATACATTAATTATAATAAAATTGATTGACTTGTTATTCTACTTATTATCCATAAGTCTTTACTAAGTGTTAATGTTGTCTCATACTTCAATTGCAAACTCTTCTATGACATTACCACCTCTACTTTTTTATTATTTTTTTATATCATTAGTTTATGATATGCTTAAAGTTCTTATGATTTGTAATTTCATTTTATAATGTTAAAGATCTGAGTATAGTTGTTCATTAATTATCTCTTTAAATAAGTTGAAATAAACCAAATAGATCCATTGTGCTTGGTTTTTGTTTCAACAAGGTTACATATATATTTATGTTATCTTAAGTTATGGTGGGTGCCTTTACATTATAATTCTTTTCCTCCCATTCCTAGAAACAATATTAGACTTTATCTTACATGTTGCTTCTCTTTGTAACTTGCTTTATTAAGTTCATTCATAGAACATAAATAGAAATTAATAATCATATCTTAGGAGTAGATATGCATATATGGTTATGACAAGACTTATTTTTATTAACTAAGCTTTAAGCAACTTTAGTGTTATGTTTTTAAAAGATTGGTGTATAGGTAGGCTATTTGATTAGAAATTAGAAAAAATTCAAAAAAAAACCTTTATATGTTGTATTAATGCTTTGAATAGTAAAACCATAAATTTTTCATAAGTAATTAAGAGTTAGTTTCTCATATATAAATTACATTCAATTAACTTTAAATAAAAAGATTCATTTATATTTATATAATTTTGTAGCCTTTATTGTCATATACATCTCTAACCATAAATTAGATTCTTGTTGTGAAACCTTAGCAAATAAATGATTATGTTATCAAATAAAATTTTGAAATTATTATATCAATATAATAATTCATTCATTCGTTAATTAGTTATTGAATTACAAATAGTGTCAATAGTTTTAAATTACTTAAGCAAGTAAATTATTTATATATAATTTTATTTTACTATTTTATTATTTTTGAATTAGGTTGTTATTTTGATTCACTCTCTTCTTGGTAACATCAATCCTTAACTAGTATGGTTGTAATTATTAACTTTTTCTCTTTTAATTAATTAGTTTCTCTTATATATTTAATAATTAATATGTTGATTTTCAAACATTAAACTAATTCATCATCTTATTCGTACATTTCATTTTTCATTATTTGTTATCAATAAGAAATAAGTTTATAATAAGTGCTTATACAATGTATTTTTTAATCAAGCTTTTTTTATTCTAAGATAAATTATAATAGATGGTGATGGATAATTATAGTAATGCAAGTGATAAGAGAAAGCCAAACTATGTTAAAGGAATCACTAAGTTTCTTGAATTTACATTAAGTAAGGTAGGAAGCATTAATAAAATGCAATAACCATTCAAAAGTTATAGTAATGGTACAATTTATACTAAGGATATTGTATTTAAGCATTTAGTTATGTATGGAATATTGAGAGACTACAAGTAATGGACCTTACATAGAGAAAAGAGTCATGAGGAAATTGAAGAAGATGAGCATGAGTTAGATTTTAATGAAATAACTAATTTAATGTAACTAGTTTTAGATGCTTCAATTTTACTAAAGGAAAGAATGAGATGGGTTATGAAAATATGGAAAATGATGAAGTGGTTGAAAGATTTATTAGATTGATGAGGAATTCAAATCAAGAGTTATTTCTTAGTTTTAAACACTTTTTAAAGTTAGAACTCATAATATATCTACTTCATCTTAAATGCAATAATAGTAGGAGTAACAAGTCTTTAACTATATTTCTCAATCAGAAAAAGCATTCCTATATGATGAGTCTTTTGCAAAAAATGGTTATGAGGCAAAATGATATATGTGAGATTTTTGAATTATACCAAGATTGATGCTTGTGAAAATGATTATATTCTTTATAAAAAAAATAAGAAACTTTACAAAGTTGTCCACTTGATTATTGTTTGATATGGAAAAATGATAATAAAGGTGGCAATAATAGCAATGAAATTGATTTAGCTGAAAGGGAAAGAATTCCTCATAACATTTTACATCATTTTCTATTAATATCAATACTTCAAAGGTTCTATATGTCATTAAAGATAACATCCCACATAAGATGGCATAAGGATAATGGTCATGATGATGGAGTTTTATGGCATCCTATTATTGCAAAAACTTAGAAAGTATTTGATAAGGCATATCTAAACTTCTCAGCATATTCATGAAATTTTAGACATGTTGGTTTGACATTTCATAGTTTTAACCTATTTGTAAATTTCAGCACTTCATATAACATATGGCCTGCCATAATGATTCCATATAACCTACCTTCATGGATGTGTATGAAGAATGAATTTTCCTATTATCATTATTAATTTTAATGAGAAGGCTCTTAAAAATGACATCAATGTTTATTTGGAGCCTTAATCAAAGAACTACAAGAGTTATAAGAAGTTGGTGTAAACTTATGATTCTTTTGGTTCATGTACTTTTGACTTGCATGCAATGTTATTATGGATGATTACTGATTTTCAAAGTTATGAAAATTTGCCTAATTAGAGCACCAAAAGGACACTTGCATATCTTAGTTCTAATTTCAACACATGCTCACATAAATTGGTACATAGTCATAAATTTTTCTACATAGGGCATCATAGATATTTAGGAGCTAATCATAAGTGGAGGTCTAATAAAAAAAATCTTTTAACAGGACTATTAAGAATTGACATGCTCTAGAACATCTTTCAAGTTATGATATTTTACATTAATTTTATGCTTATGAGAATGTGATTTTGGAAAATATGATAAAAAAAAAGAAAGAGAAGAAATGAAATTATTGAGCTTAAGGTGAAGTATGGAGGGGGGGAAAAGCATTCTTTTAGATTTCCTTGTTAAAGTGTGCATGTAATCCATCGTAACTTACATGTGATGCATATTAAAAAGAATATTTATGATAATACATTGGATATAATAATGGAAATTGCTAGAAAAATCAAGAACAATATTAATGTTTGCATTGATATTAAAGAAATAGGGGTTTGTAAGGATTTACACCTTGTACCAAAAATTACAGATAAATATAATATATCATCAACTACATACATATTAACATCAATAAGATAAAAGAGAGGTGTATAAGTTCTTATCAAACATTAAAATTTGGAATGGATACTCCACTAATATTGTAAATGAATGTCAATGATGGTAAAATTCATGGAATGAAAATTCATGATTGTCATGTGTTCATAAAAGATCTAATAGGCTTGATATTTCATGGGATTTTATGCAAAGATTTATATGAGCTATTAGTTAAAATGGAAATGTTCTTTAAACAAAACTGCTCAAAGTCTTTGAGATTGGATACATAAGATAAATTAGAATATAACATTTTAAGAACACTTTACATGCTTGAACAAGTGTTTCTTTCATCATTTTTTTTATGTATGGTTCACTTGTTTATGTACTTAAGTAGTAGGGCCTATTTAATATCATTGAATGTTTCTATTTGAAAGGTATGAACACATGCTAAGTTAACATTAATATTTTATATCAAGTGATAATTACTTACAATTTCAAACTTTCTTTTTATATAGGTGTATGCATAAATATAAGTCTAATGTATGGAATAAAACTCATCAAAAAGATTGATAATTGAAGGTTATGTTGTAGATGAATATCTAACATTTTGATTTAGATATTTAGGAATGATTGAGACATGGTTAAATCATAGAGAAAAAAATTTTAGTGGTGTATCTTTAAATTACTTGGGTATTTTTATGTTCCTAAAGAGTCGAAAGATTTTAAGCAATGGAAATATAAAAGAATTGAGTTTTCAAAATTAGAAGTGAGCTCAACTATATATCTTTAAAAGTTGTAATGAAATGCAACCTTACATAGAGTAAGTGTTTTAAAATTAATTTCATTCTAAATGTATTATAATTATTATCATACAACACTTATAATACAAATTAATAAATTGCAAGAAGTATGAAATGGTTTGAAAGTAAAGTAAGTGAAATGATATTGTCTTACAACTTCTATAGAATTTAATTAACATAATTTTTTTCTTTACTAAATAATAAATCACTATAATGGAAGTATTAAGAACATAAATAATGAGCTTTCATTTTAGCACAAGGACTTATTATGAGGGTTAACTGAGTGTACATGTTTGGTTATTAGATTGTACATGGTGAGTTAATTATATGATAATTAATTTAAATTGTGTATAAACGATATCTTATTCATAAACTGGGTATTTTTTATGATTATCCTTACGTTAAAATGGATATGTTTAATGGTTTCTTTAGAAACATGTTTGCTTGCATTATATTAGTGTAACTCAGTACATGTAGCATTCATAGGTAGAAAAGTAAGTTAATTGTAACTTAATTACATGAAATAAATAATCTTACATTAAATAGGCATTTAAGTCTTATAATGATGTATTTAGAAAAGGATCTTAATGTACAAATCACACTTAATATTGAATCGAATCGCCATATTAGTGAGGCTAGAGGAAGAAAGCATAATTTAAGGACTTAGTTCAATATTGTATAAACTGAAGATTATACATGCATAAGTTCCTTGAAACTGATAGTGTTTTATGCTATCAGTTTATGCTACATACAAGGAAAATGAACCTAAACCGATAATTCAAACATTAGTAAAGCCTAGATTCTCCACATCAGATATTCCAGAATTAAGTATACATCTTAAAATGAAAGGAGTATATTATAGTTCATCAATACCACAAGCAGTATATAATCCAGTAGAAAATTATTTTAAACAACAGGATGAACAAGCAGAACCATCATCACCATCAGCATCAGCGATAACTGAAAATATAAATAATATAAATAGAGAATTAAATGTAATTAGTAAAGAGAAAATTGAAAAAGAATTTTATAAAGAAATAACAAAAACTAAAAATTTAAGTAAGTTAAATAGGATAGTTAAAGAAAATAATTTTGAGGAATTAAAAGAGGAATATTTAAATAGCAAAATTAAAATGAAATTTTTTAAATGGTTTTCATTAAATAAAACAAAAAGTTTAAATCCAATAACTGTTAGGGATAAACGACCAGAATGGATAGTAAATGATAGGACAATTCAAAATGATTTCCCGCCTAAAACGATAAGTAAGATTATATATCAGGAAAATGAAGTAGTATGTGCACCTTATAAAATAGCTAATGAAAATGATACAAATAAAAAACTTATAGAACAAAATAATTTTAGTAATGCAAGTTTAATTTGTTTAAATACACAATTAAAGAAGATAGAGAATTTATTAGAAGAAAAAGATGTAAAATTAAAAGGCAAAGAGAAAGTAAAATCACATATGTTTAAACCATTTCAAGTTTCAAGTACTAGTCAAACAGAATTTAAAAATAACTTTTTGGATAAATCAAGTAAAATAGAATCAACGTCAGAATCAACTAAAAACATGGCACCTGATACACCTCAATCTAAAAATATAAACATGATAAAAGAAGATTCAGAAACTGAAACAACAGTAAGTGAACCAAGTTCAGAAGATATTAAACAGTTTGAGATAAACCCTATAGGACACAGAGAAATAGTAAGTAGAGCACCAGATTTAGGAATAATGGATAAGCTGAATATTACATCACAATTTAAATATAATGCTTCAACAGTATATGAATGGAATATAGATGGTCTGTCAGAATATAATATTTTAAGTTTATTGCAACAAATGACTATGGCAGCAAACACATATAAAACTCAGTCATTTAGTTCAGATAGGGCTATAGCTGAGATAATTATAGCAGGATTCACAGGTCAACTAAAAGGTTGGTGGGACTATCATCTCACTGATCAGGAACAATTAGAAATATTAAATTCAATTCAAGTAAATAGTGAAGGAGAACCAAT
>CANYBF010139268.1:0-12537 GCA_948192965.1 Dalechampia spathulata | reverse complement strand
TCATTTCAACAAGTGATTTGAACAACCATGGTTCACACCAGAGCCTCTAACTAAACTAGAGTATGTTCATGCAGTCTCAAGTCTTACAAACCTTCCATCCGATTTGGTAAGAACGTCATCTTATCAATTTTCCCATTTAACAAGTTAACACTTGTCTGCATAATGACAGTCTGCTTGATAAAGACAATTATTATGTTCACAAGGCCAGTCATTGAGGAAGAATTTTATGTTGCTTCATGTAGCAAGAGAAACTGAAAGTAGATGACAAATTAATATTTATTTTCTTTTCCCCTTTTACCTGTCCACATACTCCTTAAGCAACTCTTTCGCTTGAACCAGTTTGGAAAGCAGGTTGCGATACACATCCAAGTCCCGATCCACACTTCTTTTATTTATGTTTAAAGCTGCACAAAGCTGTTCCATAGCCATGAAGAGAATAATGTCAACCATTCCATTAACAAGATTGTGTTTTTATGATCGTTCATCATGAAATGGAAATTCACCTAGTGCAGATTTCCCTAAAACATCTTAATTCGTGGTTTCTCAGTCTTCTGAATTTAGCAACTTTTCTTTTCACATCTCTAATGTTTAGAGTAGCTTCAGAAATCTAATGTGCGAATTCAGAGTTGTACTGATTTATAATGTCAAATCCCAAATCCTAAAGCCTTGGAAATTAGGACATCCAAAAGTGAGTAGGCAGTCTGTAAACAAGTTTGCGCCGTCAACAGATATAAATCATAGGAACTTAGCACAAGATTCCTCATTTCTGCAAATAGGCATCTATATGCAGCTTGACTATAATGTCCATACGAAAAATAATTGCATGGTACGGATAAAAGACTCAACCTTTTCCAATACCGAGGGCTCAGTAGCATCTGAAAGCTCCAGAAGCCGAAACAGCCCCACGGCAAAGAATCGGCTGTAGCTGAAACTCCCATTCCCAGCCCTCTCGGCAATGTCCTTCAATATTCCTTCAACTTCTCCTTCTCTTGACGAAAAGTCTATTAATGAATTGGGAGTCTGAGACCGTGCCCACTCTTCCAATTTTTTTGCGTCAGCTCTGGAATGCACAAGCGCAAAATTATTCTAGCTAATCAAGACTCCTTCAAATATATTGAATCTTGCAAGAGTTTACGCAAAGGGAAAAGAACAAAACGGTCCATCAAATTAAAAATGATCAAAGTGTTCTTCCAAGGATCTAGATCAGTGACTCCTGCCACACTTTGTTGATTGTTTGTGGTGAATCTCCATTTCAATTGATCAACTCCTTGAAGTGATTTCTCAGAATTAACACACAACGATGAAAGTACTAACAAAAATGACAAACAATAGAACGCAAAGCAGCAAGGACAACTTAAGAGAAGATGTAATTTGAGATCATCTACATGAAAATTTAGATTATAAATGGACCATACTCCATAAAAAACAAAGGTAGCAGCAGATTATTGGAGGATTCCCTTCAATATGTGAAGTCTTAGCAGTATACTTGTGTATTTTCGAGTCCTTCTCTTAGGTAGAAGTAATGTTGCAATGAGCATGATAAGCAAAGTGATGGATGAAGTCCTGACAAGAACTATTACATTGCATCATCGAGGCATATAAGCTAGACAAAGTAAGCAGGGTATGAACTGCAACTTACCTATACTGCTGGGGTTCCTCCTTTAGGGCACTGATGTAAGCATGAAAAATGGCCTCTCGATCCTCGTCACTTGGGTATCCTTCCATAAGTTGATCGTAGACAGTAACAAAACCAAGGGCAAAGACAGGGTCGTAACAGTAAGTCCTCTTATACCTCATCAAGTGTTGCTGGACAATGAGCTCCTGAAGAACAGAATTATAGATACTTGGAATTGGTTTCTTGTATGACTTTAGAAAATTGAACTTTGTCTCAGATACGGTAGGCGGTACATCTGTAATCCAACCCAATCAAATCCAATCCAATCCAATCCAATCAGGCAAACAAAATATAACTTATAAAGGCCACAAAGCAACTAGAGAATCAAGCCTAAGATGTAGAGTAAAATCAACAGATATCAAATTAACGAGGAAAAATAGAAAGAGCTTTGAGCTATAAGTCATCATCAGTATTGCAAATTAAAGCAAGTACAATTTATTTGTTTCCATAGACAGAAACTCTTCATCAATAACAATGTCGCTAGTAAAGCATTGACTTATAAAAGCCTTAACTTTCCCACGCACTCTTTTCTAAAAGAAAGGAGTCCAATTGAGTAGACTATCAGAAATTTATTATCTGGGCAACTACAATAATTGTCTAGGAAAACAGACGCTAGAAAAAGAAGAAGAGTGGACCTGCTGAGGTGGACATGCAATGAAGAGTCATGCGAGAAGATGAATAGGAAGCTTTAACACCCATATAGGGACATTTAAAACCCAGACGGCAACGGAAAGAGTCGAAATTTGAAGACGAAGAAAGCCGCGAACCAACTGGTTTCCTGTCGCAGGATGATTGGGCGACTGCAGAGAATGACACCGAAGTGACTGCCGCCATTTTAATCTTGTAATCAGAAACACAGGGAGAGGGAGAGGGAGAGGGAGAAGAGATGATCAGATTCAATTTATCAAAATCAGAGTATTAGGCGAAAACAGAGACCCCATAGAGAGAGACTGAGCATTAGAATTTGGATGGCTGAATCAAGTAAAATTATTATAAGAATATATTTACTATGAAATGAAAATTGGTATATTTGACAGAAGGAGAGAAAGTGAGGTTAGAAGAAAAGGCTTATCCAATCCAATCTAATGGAGATTTTGGAGACACCCGCTAAGGTCTTGCCACGTTATGTTTTCTCTCTCATGCTTGTGTGGCTCTGCTTTACGTTGTTCCTTGTAAGGCACTCGCTGACATTGACACTCTCAGACTGAGGTCGTGATTCCACGAAACGGCGCCGTTGCAGGTCGCTTAATGATTTAATGCATATGAAGTGAAAGCAGGTCACTGAAGGTGGTAGATTATGCAGACATTGGAAGGAAGGAAGGACGCATGTACAGCGGATGGTCCTGTTGTAATTCCGGAAACACGCTATCCAATCAACCCGGCTTTTAACGGGCCTATCAACCACCTGCTTCTATGCTCTCTGCTCCTTCTAATTGCAATGTGCTATGGGGACTGATGAAATAACTTGGATTACCTTCCACTCCTGGCCCCTTGATAAAAGCTGAGACTTGCCAAATGGTCCATCAACGAAATTATTTCTTGAAATGCCAATATCTCGTGAATCTTTCCTCTATCTTATTGTAAAATATTTGTTTAGATTCTATCACCTAAATATCGAGATAAGTACATCGCTACTTCGCCATTCAGCTATCTATTCATAAACTTGCTCGCTTGGAATACATGTGCAACACATTCCCTCTTAAGTTCAAACCAAGTTTCTAAGGTGAAGAGCAAAGCCCCAAGAGGCAACTCCAAGGTCAAACCCATCAACCACTCTGCTACCTCCAAAGCAAGCTTTTCTGATAACTTTCACTGCACCTGGTTATAGAAATCTGGTAAAGCCTGGATGGCTGCTGTACGCATTAGAGATATGGAGGCCATTGAAAACTAGGATGAATTATGCAGCATGTCAATCTCACAGGGGTTCACGCAAATTGAAGGAAGACTAGTCAATAACCTCAGGAGTTTGAGTTGCTGGTCTCCTAATTAGCCTATTCGAGAAAACACGCAGAGAAGAGATTTCCAGGACGTTACTAGGAGATATTTCCAGTGGAATAACTGCTATTTCAGCTTGTAAGTAAATATTTAACATTCAAACTTTATGATATCAAATCCAAGGCTTGTTATTTTTTCTTCTGTTAGAGGGATCTATATTTCGTATCATATATTTGATCGTTCATTTTATTTCCTTTTGACTCGACTTTCAGGATAAATATGAAACTGCCATAGTCCACCACTTGTTAACAAGAATAGAAAACAAGCTTAAAAAGGCACAAACAGCTGCAATTTCGAATGACAAAGACTTAGATGCCTCCCATTGCTTGTAAGATTGCAATTAGATCTGCAGAAAGCAGATCCTCGTTGGGTGGTAAGGTAGGGAAGCTGTTATCGTTGAAAGATCCTGCCGAGCTTCCCGTCATCTTGTCACCAAGAGCAAACCTGCAAACCGGGCACTGGCCATGACCCTTCACCCATGGCACGATACATTCCTCATGAAACATATGATTACATGGGGTTATCATTACCATCTCTCTAGGCTCAAAATCTTCCAAGCAAACCGCACACCTTTTCTCATCCTCTTCTTTCTCCCTTGCCCTTTCATTGACAATATTTGCAGCTTGGTCTCTATAATACATGCACAATCTACTAGATAACCTCTTGGGAATTGGGTTGTACCTTCCTTTCCTCAACTTGTTTAAGGCATTACTTTGCTCATCTCTGCTTAATCTGGAGTCGTCCCGAGTGGAAGTTGAGGGCTGGAAATTTCTTCGGCCCAATAGCCTCGGAGCAGACTCTCTTGCCAGGCTGTCGAGGACTAGAAGTTGCAAGGGCGAAGGTACTTGTCCTGGAAAACTGCAACGTTCCAGTGATGGTAATTAATAGAAAGAAATTCTTATAGAAACACCATTCCCCATTGGGATCCACAGGAGAACCGAGATTTTTTGAAAAATGAGGATCAGAAACTAGTACCTCATGACGCCTAAAGGTTCTGATATGACCGTGTCCTCTGTGGCTCTCCATGGACCATAAGCACCTCTGCCCTGATGCAACACAACAATACGATAAAAAAAAAAAAACTGGAATTGGTAAGTGGTTAATGTTGCGTTATAGAATTATCACCTGAAGTATGGGGCGAGGGGGAGAGAAGGGAGGAAAAGCAGGAAGTGAGGGGTGATAATTCCGGTCAGAGTTGTTTGGAGCATAGCTGTCAAAATCATACCGACCACGTATAAATCGTCCATCTCCAGTTGAGGATGGGAAATTGTTGGTGCCGCGGCTCATTATAGCTTAACCTTGCCGAGCCCCGTGCAGTGTGTAAAATGGTATATATTGTTTGATTTTATTTAAGGGTTGTATTATTTTATTTTTGTTAGTGAAGAAGCCATGGTTGGTGGTGGTGTTATTTATGGAGGTCGTTGATGTTGGGATGGCATTCCATGCATCTAAAGATTCTGTCGTGATATGAAAGTTGGTTGTTCTCGGTCCATTGCCGAGATGCTTTGCGAAAGGAATGACCATGTCATGGGCGAGAAAAAGAATGAATACAAAGTAGCAAAAAGAAAGGAATCCAATTCCATATGATTTGGGTGCATATATTCCATATCTGACATCTCTGGAGCATTTGATCCTAATTGTCTTCTTCCGCAGCCTGTTTCTGTTTATGTTTCAGGATGATGTCCAGAAGTCTCTGGGATGAGCCACCTGTACCTCTCTAATTGGGCCTGCCTTACAACTTTACATGGTTATCCAAATCATGAAAATATAAGCATCCCATGATACTACGCCGTTTCGGCTCAGGCATTACGGGCCGCATACGCTCCTAATGGGGCTCATCAGCCCAAAAGAATCAAATAAAGCTTTTAAAATCAAATCGGAGCGTCTAGGTTGTCATCAAACGGCTGAGATTTCACCACCCACAACGGTCAAATACCCACGAAATTCCTCAATTAAAATCTACCCACAGAATCAGACCAGTGAATCAAGAAACAAAATCTCTCTTCCCCATCTGCATTTCAACACAATTCTCTCTAAACCCTCATTTCTTTCTAAACAAGAAGACGCATTTACCCAATAAACTACTACTACTACAACAATGAGCAGTAGCATCCGTCAATTCCAATACTCTTCGGATGCCATAAACCCACCGGAGCTCCAAGTATGGAACAATGCAGCATTCGAGAACGCAGAATCTGAAGATTCCACCAAGATGATCAAATCTTCTTCTTGGTGGACTCAATCTCTCGAATCCAGTTGCGCCAAAGAAAATGTCAGTCCTGCTTTTGAGAAATCTTCTCTTACTCACCAATCTTCAACACCGATCAAGCCTCTTCACTCCAATACCATCATCGCCAACTCTCAACCCAATAATCATCATAACAGCTCGCTCAAGATTGTACTGAAACAGGGTGGCCTGATTTCCAATAATGTTAATCAAGAAGAAGAGCTGAGAAAGATAGACGGGGAGATCGAAGAGATTGAGAAAGAAATTGGACGATTGTCTTCAAGACTCGAAGCTCTTAGACACGAAAAGGCGGAGAGAAGCCTGAGGCAAATAGGAACGAGAGGTAGATTTGTGCCAGCCAAATTTATGGAGCCGAAACAGACTGTTACGGTCGAAGAGCCACCAAAGGTTTTTAATCGAAGAGGAGTGAGTTTGGGGCCATCTGAGATATATTCTGGATCCAAGGCCAGTAATCAAGAGATGACTACTCCTGTTTCTGCAAAGAATCGTAGAAAATCTTGTTTCTGGAAGCCTGAAGAAATCGATGAGTTAAAAGCAACTAAAGACAGAGGAAGGAGCTTAAGCGTATGCGCGAGATCGCACAAGAACGGGCCCAAGATTCAAGCTCCAAAGATGGCCGCCACTACTACAGGGTCGAGAAAGCAGGTTAAGAAAGAAGATGAAATTATTGCTTCAATCCAGCCCAAGAAACTATTCAAAGATGGAGAAAGATCGGTACTCAATAGGAAGCCAGGAAGGGTTGTACCAAGCAGGTATAACCAGATTGCTAATAATCGGTCAAGTGCTAGCGTTTCTGCAAATGAGGCTAGGAAAGGGTCTCAGCCAGACTGTGAGAAGGAAGATGCAAATAAGAAGCATTCTTGGCCCGAGAATGGAACGAAGCAAAGGATACAGAGCAGTAGCAAAGTGAAGAAGAAGTGGGAAATTCCAAGTAAATTGGTGGTGATTTCGAGTGAGGCTGATGCAATGGTAGAGGAATCTTCGGTGTCAAATTCGTTGGTGGCTGATGAGTTGCCAAAAATCAAGACTTATCGATTGGTAAATGAGACGCCGAGAGATTCTGGAGCTGCGAAAAGGGTGGCTGATTTGGTGGGAAAGAAATTCTTCTTTTCTGTTGATGAAACCGAAGAGGTTGCAGGGGATTCTGTTTGTCAAGCTTTGAGATTTGATTTTGAGGACGAGGATGTAGAGGAGGCGGCTGAGTTACCTGCATTTTAGCTACTTAATGAATTTTGGAAATTCATAATTCTTTCATGTTTTATGGTTTATTTTCCTTGAGAGGGACATAAGGTCCCCCATCCCATCCCATCCCCCCGATGTAATCATAGGATAAGCCTGTCTCCTCTTGATTGATGATCAACTATATGCACTTATGAATATGAAACCTTTGATATTGCTAACAGAAGCACGTTTGCTTACGGTGCCTCTCGGTGTTCCTAAACGAATAAAGTCCGCATTAACCCCGAATTCCCTGCTCTGTGAGAATTGATCACATTAACCTTTTCATTCTGAAAGATAAAATAGTTCTTGATTATTTTGGGAACGCAAACCTTTTTCTCTTCGGTTTAGATTTCTTGCTTCAGTTCCGTTCACATTCTTGGAAAGGCCTATGATTTAGTGGTGACATGTATGATTACATCAGTCTGTGTATTGATGATGACAATAAAGATTGCCGCATTTTATGATCTCATCAACACATATGCACTATAAGATCCCCAAGCAATCTTGACTATATAGGTATGCAAGCAAAACGAGTTTTCTCACAAGAAAAATATACATGATAAACATGAATGGCTTCTAGCAGGTGATAACACTGCACTTGATTACGGAAAAGAAGGGTGCCTATACATAAAATTTACAAGAATTACCAGCATTCCTCATATACGGCTTGAATCTCTTCCAAAAATGAATCTCCGAGTCCAATCAGAGACTACAAGCACCCTGGTGCGCCAGCTCACTTGCTTGCTGGATAATCAAACAAACAAAGAAAAGGATCAACCAGTTCAAACATGCATATGTGCATGCATACAAGTATAGTGTTTCAATTACTAGACCATTACCTCGCGTATACAGAGTACCAGAGCCATTGGGTGCTGTGACCCATAGAAACCCAATCTCCAGGCAATTCTGCCGCAGCTTGCTCTCCACCCAATGGAGCAAATTGCCCAAAATGTTTGTACCTTCCAGGTAAGAATTGGGGCATCTCAAAGATCAAAAAGGGCAAAAGAAAACTCAATGATAAATAATTAATTTGACAAAGAGCCGATATTATTTGTCACAATGCTTTATCATGGAAATGAAATTTTAAAAAGTATCCCCGAAATAATCATTTTTTCATCAGCAAATGAACAGTTTGGAATTGTAGTGAAAATCCCAGAATGTTGGAATAAAAATCCCTCAAAATTTGAGAAATATTAAAGACAACGAATACTTGAGAAAGAACTTTACAATTTCATCAAAGTTAATTTGTTTCTTTGAGAAAAGATGTAAACTTTATTCATAGAAATCATAATCCAAAGCAGCAAGAATAAAACCAGGAGGGACGCAGCCCTACTCCTCTAAACTAGACATAGAACTTGCAGCTTGACCCTACGAATAAAACATAAAGAGTATAGCTCAAACTCTTTTAGAATAGATAAAGAACCCTTCATAAACAAACCAAAATAAGATGGATCATGGGAAGCTTGCCTCAAACTCTGAATAAGGAGCAAAGAATCTAACTCAAAATCAACTTCTGAAAATACCTTTAATGACAGTAAATATGAATACGAGTACTCCAAAGCACATATCTTACTCGAAGGGACGAAACTGGTGACGCCCAGAACTTCTAAAACGTCGAGGACCTGCAGGATTATTTTTGCACTCCTCCATACGGTTGAAGCACTTAGAAAGATACATACCTTGCTGAGAGGCAACCTGAAAATGAAATGGTTATGCATGAATGAAGTACTTGTATCATACACATTGGCAATGGCAGTAGACTCCACAGAATCATACCTGCGCAGTTGCAGGCAGGCTTTTGTTCAGCGAATCTACATGAGCAAGGGCTTTTTTAAAGCCTTCAATATCTACTTCCTTTCTGTCTTCCCCTTGAGAATCTTTCAGTAAATCTGTTACACCCCTCAGATGCTTGTTTTTCAGATAGAGCTGTACTTGAGGATATCTCACCAGGATGTCATCCACTACATCTTGGAACTCTTCAACTGTTAAGGTACCAGAGTTATCTTTATCTGCAGCCTTAAATATAGCTCCAATGTCCTCCTAAAGATAAATATTGTTATTTCTTATTTTAAGCAACAGTCAAACCAAAAAAATAATAATAAGAAAGGGAGCATATAAATCACTGCTACAAACTATTTTATAAAATTTATGCTCATTTTCCTCTTTTATCAACGACGCAAAGTCCTCTTATCAAAATTCTGCCTTGTGTATCAGAACTTGTTCTGCCAAAAGCACAAGATAAATCAAATTTATCTTGATCAAGTTGCTCATAGATTATCAAAGTGCTGACGCGGAATGAACGAAGATAATAAATTCAGCAATAAATGCAAGTGCAAAAATTAAAACAACCAACAATAGGCTTCACAAACCATGATCTTCCGTTGATCAATTGTTGCACAGTCTCCAATTGCATACACATTTTCACAACCCTTCACTCTCAGCCATTCATCAGTTGCAAGAACTCGTCTGCCAACCTGCATTATACAACAAAACTTGTGGTGGAATAGCTGGTTGAATAAAGCTTAACATCTCAAAAATACAGTCCACTTGTTCAAATACGGTGCAAAATATAAATTGCACATCACGTAAACAAATCAACATCTACAAGTCAAGTCAACAGTTAAAGTAGGCAAACCTGCCCAATTTGCTGCATGAAATCCCTGACAACAGGGCGAGTACTCACACCAGTAGACCAGACAACCAATCCATGCGGTATAGAACAAACCTCTTCCTTGGATTTGATCTTCATTGCGATTTCTTTATCAGAAACACTAACAACTTTGCATCCTGTTTTAACTTCAATACCATCTCTTTGAAACTTTTGTTCAGCAAATGAACTGATTCTCTCATCAAACCTAAACAGGGACAGAGTATATCATCCTGCTAAGTACATCATATCTACAACAGTGATGAACGACTCCTTTGTTAAGATTGAAGGTTGAAGGCATGCACTTACATGTTTAAGATGTGATCGCCTGATTGGATCACAGTTATTTTAACTAGATCTTTAACCATTGGATAAATATGGATTATGTCTTCTTGGAGAAAGTCATGCAGCTCTGCAGCAAACTCCACACCTGTTGGACCTCCTCCAACAACCACAAAATGAAGGTTCATTTTTCGCTCTTCTTCGGTTAGGCCAGGGAGAACGGCCTTTTCAAAACAATCAATCACACTCCTGCGGATCTTTTGAGCATCTTCCAAATCCTAAATAAAAATACCACAGTTTCTCCATGAATACATGCATGTAAGACAATAATTCCTCACGAAAGATTGTTTAACGACCAACGGATTATACACAATACAAATTATCAAATCATTCACCGACTATGTTGAAAGCGAATATTATAGAGTTGAAAAGATATCACTCGTCTTCATTCTGAACTAATTATTTGACCTACCTTCAGAAAATGGCAGTTCTGCTCGACGCCGGGAGTGTTAAAAGTGTTTACTTGTGCTCCAACTGCTACAACCAAGTAGTCATATTCTATAGAAAAATCTTCATTACCCGCCAGGTTGTTCTCAAAATTAGACTTACAGAGGACTTTGTTGTTAGCTGCATCAATCTTTACACATTCTGCCTCGAAAAACTGAATTTCCCCATTTCTCTGCAGGTATCGAAAAGAAATTCAGTATTTCATAGATCTGAGAAACGGATACTCTTTAAGCATGCATACATAAAATACAAAAAATGCATCACCAGCATGTCCAGAACCTGCCATTGTGTAAGAAAAAAGAATTTCTTATCTACCTTTTTTACAATATTCCGGACAGGCTCTGCAATGCTTCGGGCTTCAACTGTTCCACAGGTGACACTAGGTAACAAAGGGGTGAATGCAAAATAATTTCGCGGTGAGACAACTTGAACATCGTATGAAGAAACATCCAGATTTTTCAGGAAACTGATACTAGCCCATCCTGTTCCAAGAACCACAACTTTCTTCTTTTTAGACACATTTTGATTCACTTCGGCGGAAGATACGCCCATTTCTGAACGTGACTCAGCATATGCTAGTAGGCCACCACCACTGCAATTTATAAAAGAATGTGCCTTCATCTCCATGAATTTGTAATACAGTAGATGCGATATTCATTTTATTCTACCAAATAAGGGGAGAAAGAAAAGCTCCTTGGACAAAAGAATCGGATAGAAGAAAGTCAAAGCCAATAGAAGAGAAAATTTAGCAGCTTAGAAATGCAAACAGAGTCAAAATCATTGAACCGAAAATAAGAAAACATAACCTAAAACTAAATTTCAGTTTTCAAACATAAGAACATTTATAGAGATAGTTAATCTAAATTGCCTCAATATTCGAGAACTTTTTCTTCTGGGGCATCTTCCAAATAGGTCAGTCTTTTGACTGTTTCTCAACATTTATCATGTCAGCAGAAGTGGAATCAAATGGAAAGCCGAAAGAGAAAACCTTGGCGACATCATATCCGAAGTTTGAACTAAATAGCTATACAAGCCACATTCAGTGAAGCTCGGGAAGAGGTAAAGAGAATTAGTAGATCATCTCAAGCCAAACAAAAACCCAAAGAGAAAGAGAAACTGGAAAGGAAGGTAGATGAAAAGGCAAAAGCAAAAAGAAAAGGGACCTGGCAGAAAAGAGAAGAAGAAGCTTAGAATAAGCAGAGCAGCCATGAAGAGCTTGCGAAGCTCGCTTGAGGAAGGAAGCAATCTCCATTCCAGAGAAAATGAGAATGATTTCTCCGATTTGCGCAAGCGGAGTAAGGGATTATCTTGAACAAAGAAGTCAGCGTCAGTCCTCCTTCGCTCCCTGTTGAATTTGGGTATGCAATAGTACAATGGCACGTGGCTGTTTTTGTTTCGGTTTGGTTGTCTTCAGGTACAGCTACAGGCTGTTGTTGTAAATGGAGGGCCGTGTCTTGATTCCAAAAAAAGGTGATTCCCTCGCCCCAAACTCTTGATGGAGGGCCGTGTCTTGGGCACGCAATTCGGATCCAAACTGTTGACAAATCAAGCACGTGATTTAAAACGGAAGATCATCAGGTCATTGATCTTAAAAAGACTCGGCGCTAAAGATGTTGTCCAGAGAGAGCGAGAGAGGAGGATGAATTAGCGAAAATCTGAGCCTTTGACCATAGCGAAGCCACAGCCTTGCTCAACTCACCCTCCCATGGTGGGGGCCTGTGCCACTTGAGACTAATCTGCCTGTTAAATATTAGCATTTCATTTGAAACTCACTTGGTCTTTTTATTCTGTTTTTATTAGCTGACAATTAACAAAGTATTATGCAAGCCAAGAGTTGATGCTTCTTTACAAAACTTATTAAATATGATATAATGATAATAGTCCCTCAACTTGCAAGCTTATTACTACCTCCGTAATTCATAATTATTAAACAACCCATACAAAAATATTCAAAAAAAAAAA
>CANYBF010138979.1:0-33496 GCA_948192965.1 Dalechampia spathulata | reverse complement strand
CCCCCAGAATTTCTAATAAATTAATTCTTAAAGTGCAAAATTAAAAATTAAATTAGAAAAGTGGGCTAAATTAATTTAAAACATAAAAGGGCTTTAATTGACATAAAACAGCTAGGCCAGGCCTGAACCGAGGCCCAAATCTGCACGGCCCAGTCATAGCGTAGCCCAAAAAAAAAAAAACTCTGCGCCAAAACGACGTAGTTTCAGAGAAAAGAACAAAATGACCCCTGTGTCAAAACGACGTAGTTTTAGAGAAAAGAACAAAATGACCCCTGTGACAAAACGACGTAATTTTGGAGAAAAGAATAAAATGACCCCTGTGGCAAAACGACGCAGTTTTGGAGAAAAGAACAAAATGACCCCTGTCTCCAAAACGACGTAGTTTTGGAGAAAAGAACAAAATGACCCCTGTAGCAAAACGGCGCCGTTTTAGATAATGATCAAACGGAGACTTTTTCCATCTCCTTCCTCACCCGTTCCTAACTACACAAAACCCTACGCCGCCACCTTTAAAACTTGTCAAAAACCATTAATCACCAACAAAAACAAACTGTTCAACATAAAAATTAATTTCAATAAATTAAATTTTTTTTTTAAATAGAAAAATAAATCAACAATTGATTCCCGGAAAACTTAGCAAAATCGTTCCAACCAGAATTATTTTACAGGAATGTAAATCAACCAAATTGATTCTAACAAATTGACTAACCAAATCCAATTTCAAGAATCAAGTAAAATTAAATTAAACAAAATTCAATCCAATGAATCTAGCAATTTAAGCATACGGCTCTGATACCACTTGAAGGAAAAATAAAACATAAATTTCGTAGAATCTGGATCATGCAAAATTACTAGATATCAAAAGATCGGATTCAATTATGTATTGATAGCGTACCTTGCATCATGGTATGCTGAGATTGAAGACGAAAATATAGGTTTGTTGCCTTCTAAGGAAAACCGAACAGAATTTTAGCGGAAACAATACTCAAAGGAACGTAATGTTCTATCTGTGTCAGTTTCCTTGGAGACCACGACCTTGTATAAACCTGTTAGGATAGGCCAATTTCTATTTTGGTCCTTTAACAAAATAGAAATTGTAAAAGGGTCTCTACACTTTAATCCTATAACCTATTCAACACCTTAATAGTTAATAATTCAAAATTAGACCACAATTAAACATTGACTATTCATTTTGACCGCCATATATATTTTATATTTACATATTTAGCCCACATTTAGAATATTAATTCTAACAAGTTGATCATGATGGACCTATCATATTTGTAAAAGTTTCATAAAATATTTGAGTGCAATTATAAAAAGTCATTGGTGGTGGTCGAATGAGGATAACACTTTCAATTATGGAATCATGAACTGATTATATTCTAGAATACATGATTGAATGTCTTTTATGTATGGTCATTTGTTACATTTGATTATAGGAAATAGAATTGGGGTCGACATTGGTTGTATATAATGATGAGATGTATATCAATCATCTAAAATGTCTAAACTGCAAGCCATTTTTTATTGAAGACAAAAAAATCTTCACTATTACTTAAAGCAATTGTATGAACATTATGAAATTTATTAGCCTATCTTAAGAGAACATAGACATTAAGATTGAATAATGAATATAATATATATTTAAATAATAATTAAAAATATTCATAACAAAATGAAGTTATCAATGCATCAAGTTTGGTGTCATTTAATAATATCTATTAATAAGTTTGTCCTATGAACCATTACATATATTAAAAGTATGGTCCAAGTGATCAACTCAAAGGTGTATGATGGTATTTTAAAAAAAACAAATGGAATAACTTTATCTATAAGAATGATTGCATATACTAAAAGTATGGTCCAAGTGATCAACTCAAAGGTGTATGCTGGTATTTTAAAAAAAACAAATGGAATAACTTTATCTATAAGAATGATTACGATCAATAGGGATGTGAAAGCATAAAGCTGAGAATGATATTCTTTCCTATGTCCATAATTGCACAATAAATAATCCTCCATTAACTTGAAAGGCTACCAAATTTGTAACATGATAAATTTAACATATGACTAGGCTAAAGATACCACCCCCAACTATATGTATCGATATTTTTCAAGTTGGTTAAAAGTCGTAAAAACATTAGATAGACCCTAGAAGATGATTGGTCAAAAAAAAGCAATCAACCAATAATTCATAAAATTAATACTCAAGTATAGTATTAAATAGTGAAATCATCAGCATTTATAGGAACATCAAAAAAACATTTGATAGCTAAGTTATCTTTAATCATATACCAAGCAAAACATCATCTGGGAGTATATCTCTTAGCAAACTTTGACATAAATTAGATCAATAATGATTCAAATGTCTTGTTATTAGTCTATCATAAACCTGCAAGAATCTCCACATCTTGCAAAGTAATTGTGGCTTCGTCAATTGGAAGATGAAACATGCATTTTTAAATGTAATTTCTTGATTAATGATATTATAAGGGCATAATCAATCAATTTCAATGTAGCTTAAAATATATACAACATAAAATCTAAATACTTTGAGGTAACAAATGATTTTTGGATCGAGATTCTAAATTTCTTTTAGTTGAAAAAAATTTATAATTCATAACTCAAAAATATACTAATACATCATAACATGAATAAAATATGAATATTATTAAACATTATTATGTTTGAAGTTTAATTGAAACAATGGAAAAGAAAGTAACTTTACTACTTCATATTGCAATTGATTCATGTATGTTTTACATTATGAATAAATCTACTAATAAAAGGTTTAGGTTGTATAAAATGTTATGAAATCTATCTATCATCCAATAAAAAGCTCCTCAAATATAACACTCATGGAGTACATGAATAAAAAACTTTTATTAAAATCATGAAAAAATTAAAATAGCATTAATTAAAAGTTAGAAACTTAGTTCATTAATTAAAACTTAATTAAAAGATTAAACCAACATTAATTAAAATATAATTAATTTGTTCATTAAAACTTAATTAAAAGTTTAAACTTAGTTCACTAATTAAAACTAGCATTAATTAAAACTTAATTAAAAGTTTAAACTTAGTTCATTAATTAAAACTAACATTTAAAACTTAATTAAAAGATTACACTAGCATTAATTAAAGTATAATTAATTAGTTCATTAAAACTTAATGAAAAGTTTAAACTTAGTTCATTAATTAAAATTATCAGTTCATTCATTAAAATTATCATTAATTAATACTTAATTAAAATACTAGACTAGCATTAATTAAAATAAAAACATAGTTAAAAATTATCATGATTTAACCAATTTTATAACTCTATGTAATCTAATATAAAAAATACTTATTATACATAGATTTTAATTTCAACAACTTTTAATTATATTTTAACTTATAACTATTAAAAATTCAACTATAAAAATAGTATCAAACATAATATAAAATTCTAACTCATTATTTTTGATAAAATAAATTCTTCATAAAAAAGGTAACAATCACATACTAAATAAAATTCATCACTTTTTAATTTAAATACAAAAATACTTCAAATTTTATCCAAATTTGCAAATAATTATAAATAACAATGAAATAATATTGATTAATAAACTCTAAACATTCTATCTAACTACAACAAACCCTAAACATTCTACCTAACTACAACCAAAATCAAAATCCTAAATAACTTATTTTCTTATTATCTTAAATCTTAATCCAAATTTTTTCTATCTCCACCCGTGTGTGTATGTGTGTGTATATATATAATCAACTAACATATTTTATTTGCAAATTTTGTATTGAAATTGTTTCTCTAACGAACAATTTCAATACAAATGAAAATCTATATCATGATTTGATTAATTGAAATCACCTATCAGATTGTTGACTTTAATTATAAATTTTACAGTTAAAATTGTCAATCTAATGGATAATTTTAATACAAAATATATAAATAAGATAAATATGAAAAACTAGAGAAATAATTTTACGTTCACATTACATTTAGAATTAAGTTTAAAGACCAAGGTATTTTGTCCATTAGGAAAATAAGGTTATTATAAATGGAATGGGATATTAGGATCTTTAACTAATAATATTTATTCATAAATTATATAAAATAAATATGGAAAGTGTTTTATTTTTGATTTATCCTAAATATGAATTAACAGGTTATATGTTTTACAAATTATTTTGAAATTCAATTTAATAAAATATTATTGTAACCTTTTTTGAAATAACAAATCTCATAGAATAAAAGAATTATGTTCAAATTTGAAATCTTTGTGGAAATGGCAACACATGCGATTTATAGTGGTTCAACACTAACTCTTACCTATGTCCACTTCTCGTAAATCCTCAACTTAGGATTTCACTAATCTCAATCAATTATAACAAAAGGATTCCTCAAATGAATCATAACCCTAGTGTTTTTAGGCTCACACTCAAACATTTACAATAATTGCAAGCTCACTGTAACTAAACTCTCAATTACAAACTAATATACTAAGCATTAATCACACACCACTCCACAAATTCAAAACTTAATTCTTAGGTTGTGGGAATACAATCAAATGAGAGTTTATAATGATTGAATTACAATAACACAAGTAAATTTACTTGTATATGAAGATTGAAGCTCAAAGGAAACTTATTCTTTGTAAACTAGCCATTAGATTGAAAGTGTAATGTGTAACATCTCAAATAAAGTCGTTAGAAAGAGTTTAAAGCCTTTCTAAAAAGTCACGTATGACCGTACTAGACATGGTACGCCATACTAATTTAAAAAGACACTTAAAATAAGAGGGAAATTAGGTACGACCGTACCATCCATTGGTACGCCTGTACTAAAATATTTTTCCTGATAAATAATTTTCCTGCGATCAATTGTACGGTCGTACCACCCAATGGTACGCCCATACCAAAGCATGTTTACTGACAATTCTTGCGAGCAATGGTACGCCTGTACTACATAACAAAACAATTTAGTACGCTCGTACCAAGACATGTACGCCCATACCACTCATAAAAACATACTTAAAAATGACAAATAACTTAAATTGATTCACACGTGGCATACATATCAAAATATTAAGTCTAACAAAATTTTATAATATTTGATTTATTTTTGACTTATAAATTAGTTTGTTAATGAATTTGTGAATTGGTTTATTAATTTAAGTAATGATATTTTACTATTAGAATTAGAATTTATATATTTATAATTATATAAATATACAATATATATTTAAATTTAATAATTAATATAATATAATTTTATTTAGTAATAGAGTGAGAAATTCAAGCACGGGTTAAAATTAAAGTCAAATTTGATTAACTATAAAAAGAAGTGGGCTAAAACAAGAAAACAAGTATATTTTTATGAGATGGAAGGAGTAATCTATATTTATTAATATAATTAAAATATGAATAAATTTATTAAAATTTATGATACGTAAAAAATTTAATTAATTTGATATGATTAAGTAAATAAATCAAAATTTAAATCAATTTAACTTAACATTTTAATGCACCAAATGAATTAATAAAAATAAGATCATGAATTCACTATAAGATTTATTTTTTTACATGTTACATAATTGAAAATTTTTATTTTTATTTTTATTGATTATTTAAACAATAATATATAGCTAGTTGAATAATAAATTATCAAAATGCATACTCTAAATACAAAATAATAGAAAGTTAAATTCACATATTGGTGAAATGTTAAAATGCACAAACAACATCAAGAAAAAGCCCACCCATTTCACCCGACCATTCCCCCCTCGTACTTTTACGAATTAATTGAAAGAGGACGACACCGTTTAGTGGAATCGCCGAACGCATTCTGATCACTGAAAGGACCCCAAGGTCATCTAAATGGACGGCAGAGATTTGATCACTTTATTTTCTTAACTACCGGTCAATGCATGGAACGAACGGTAGAGAACAAAAAGTTCAAAAGAACACATGAGGAAGAGCACAGCGAATCACCCAAAAATCCCAGATAGCAACACATAAAAATTACAGTAAAAGAACAAAACGCAACTACCTCGAATCGGTCGATCATAGTAACAAAAATCAAACCAAATTTCGGCAATTTCTCTTCTGTAACTGATAGAAACAGACAGAGAAATGATCGCAGAAGACGAAGAGAAATGGCTTGCTGCAGGAATCGCTGGTCTTCAGCAAAATGCATTTTACATGCATCGCGCTTTGGTAAAAACAAAAACAGAAACCCTAACTTGTTCCAATTTAGAGAAGATTGGTTAATGTTTGTGTTAAATTAACCATAAGTTGTCCTAATACACTAATTCTTTTTGTTCAGGATTCGAATAATCTTAAAGACGCTTTGAAGTATTCAGCACAGATGCTCTCTGAGCTGCGGACTTCGAAGCTTTCTCCTCACAAGTATTATGAACTCTGTAAGTGGATTGATCGATGGATCTACACGATCGAGTTTCTAGTTTTCGTTTGCTTGTGGAAATTTTGGTTTGTTGTTGACTTGTTATTTTTGGATTGTGTAGATATGCGTGCATTTGATGAATTGAGGAAGCTGGAGATGTTTTTTAGGGAAGAACCACGGCGTGGTTGTTCAATTATTGATTTATATGAACTCGTGCAGCATGCTGGTAACATTTTGCCTAGATTGTAAGTAGTCCTTTTCCACCATTTATTTTAATTTCTTCATTTGAATTGAGCTACTTCTTTTTGTGTCTGATTTTTCTTTCAAGCAGTTTAATTTCATCATTTTTCACGATTCACTTGTTAGTGCATTCTGTTATGTTTACTACGAAATGAGCAAGTCCGTTGAAGGATTGACCAGTAATTTGGCTATGTAGACGGTGACCTGTGATATAAATTTAGCTTGTTGAAGTCATTCCTTGCCGCAGACAGATATTTGCAACTTAACAAACCTGAATTTTGTTTAATGGCGATACCTTCATTTATCCAGTCAAAAAGCTATGGCAGGATAAACATTCGGTAAAAATAGGAATACGTGTGCACAGGTGATTCCTCCAAAGGGTATCTTAAGTGCATAGTGGTGGTACCTGTGCTAAGTGCTGACGCCATGTTAATATTGTATCTCCTTTTTTTCCTTGGTTAGTAAGAATGTTATTGATCAAAAGAAAGAATGCTACTTATAACAAATCATGATGAACGGGCAAACAACTGAAAAATTGAATTCATATTATTACCTTGCCTTGACTGATCGGTTACATTTTCCAGGTATCTCCTCTGTACTGTGGGGTCTGTTTATATCAAATCTAAAGAAGCTCCTGCGAAGGATGTCCTTAAGGATCTTGTGGAAATGTGTCGTGGCATTCAGCATCCTGTACGTGGGCTCTTCTTAAGGAGTTACCTTTCTCAAGTCAGTAGGGATAAGTTACCTGATATAGGTTCTGAATATGAAGGGTAAGTATTTCAAGGTATTTATGGTGCGGTTATGCTTCTTTGTGAATTCATTTTCTGTGGATATGGACAGAGAAGTAGTATCTGGGACCAATTACTTTTGAGTAACTTTAATAAATTTTATGCCATGTTTTGGTAGATCCAGTTATGGTGACACTCTGATGAAACAATTTAGTGAAAACCATCTGCGTGTAGCTGCATTAAGAACACAGAAGTGCTTTCTTTACCAGTCATGATAGCATGTGCTGCTCTTTTTGCTAACTGAATTGATTAGGGGTTCATTTAGTTCTCTGTTGTGATGCTTTGTTGGATTCTATCTAAAACATGCATGTTAGTTTACTTCTTGAATTATTGCAGGGATGCTGACACAGTAATGGATGCTGTGGAGTTTGTCTTGCAGAACTTTACTGAGATGAACAAGCTGTGGGTGCGAATGCAACATCAGGTTGGTTAACATATCTATGACTACCTGCTCTCATGTTTGGCATGCATCACATCACTTGCATGTCGTGAGGTAAAATACATCATGAGGGCATGAATTCTGCTCATGCAGGTCTTATACTGCTTGTCAATCATTCATACTCTTTGCTGATCCTGAGTTGAAGCTTGCTGTCGGGCTTTCTGGTCTGCAGGGACCTGCCCGGGAAAAGGAGAAGCGGGAGAAAGAAAGGAGCGAGCTACGTGATCTTGTAATACCAGTAACCTGTGAACAGTTTGTGCAATGCAAATATGTAATGCACATGTGCATACAGATGATCACCTATGTGTTTTCTCCCTGGTGTTTGATAGGTTGGGAAAAACCTGCATGTCCTTAGTCAGATAGAGGGTGTTGACCTTGATATGTACAAAGAGACTGTACTCCCCAGAGTACTTGAACAGGTTTGATTGTTTACTTCTCTGTTGATAGTGTGTGTTTCTGATTTTGTGGTTTCTTTATATGAATGATGTATAATGGTTATGTTTTATTCCATGTTCTGGACCCCAATTGTTCTAACAGGTTGTCAATTGTAAAGATGAGATTGCTCAGTTCTATTTGATGGATTGCATGATTCAAGTGTTCCCAGATGAGTATCACCTGCAAACGCTTGAGATTTTGTTGGGTGCATTCCCCCAACTCCAGGTATGAGCTTGGTATTACTGATTGTCTGCAATGCACCTGTTGACGTGCTTGTGTGCTGGCTTCTGAATACATCTGTGGCTACTAAGCACTGTTCCCTTGTAATAATATGTTTAACAGGCATCTGTTGACATCAAGACAGTACTATCTAGATTGATGGATAGACTCTCAAATTATGCAGCTTCAAGTACAGAAGTTTTGCCCGAGTTTTTGCAAGTTGAAGCATTTTCAAAATTAAATAATGCCATAGGGAAGGTAAGTTTTGCACTCATGTTGAAAAATCTATATATCAGGTAGAGGTGGATCCGAAGGAGGTAATAGAGCAAACTCAAACAGTTAGAAGTTGGGTTAATTACTCAGAAATTCTGAACATGTGCATGGTTATGATTCATCAAAAACTTCATTTTTTTTTCGAGAATTAACTATAAGCTATTAAAGTCCTTGCAACATATAATTTTATGACAAAAATACTTCTAATGCTTGGAAATTGAAGTGAACAAACCGAATGATTTTAACTCTTATGGCCAACATTTGATTCTGAGTAACTGAAAATCACAGTCCTCAATTGAGAGATCACATTTACTAATTTAAGAGAGTTTTAATGCTTTGAAGTTGGCCAATCCACTAGAGTTAGAGAACAGTCTTTGGTCCTAATGATTGATGGAAACACGAGGTTGTTGGATATGCAAAATTCAAACCTGAAATGTTTATTCTGCCTCCACAATGAACTGTTCCATCCATACTTAAGACTATTGGTGGTGAACTTTAATTGTGGGCTATAGCTATTCATTAAACGACCATGTTCACCACCTTCTGACCTTTTAAAAGGTATTAAGAGTCATCTTGAATCTTGACTTTAACTGGAAGAACTGAGCATAAACTGCTTACTTGACAAATAAGAGCAGCGAGTAGAGACGGACTTCCTCCATGCTGGAGACAGTTATGTTCTTTTTATGGCAGATTCAAAATAGGATAGAACTTTCAGTTAACTGGTCCATTTATGGTCTAAAGGATTGAAGGGTGTTTTTGTCATGAAACTGTAAGATGTGATGATTTTGATAATTTGATGTTATTTTCTAAATAAAATGAAATTCTAACAAAATTGGAAAACACATAATTGTTGGGTATTTTTCAGTAATTATTGCTTAAAAATACACAGTTGGTAGTATATTCCTTGTGGTTTTTGCTTTTGAAATTAATACATGAAACCGTTTGGTTGCATTCTTGAAATGTCATACTTTGGTCGAGAATGATCATTCGAATTTCTGTTCATATCCTTGATGATGTGATGTTTGTTTCCAAATAAACTCCAGTCATTGCTTTTTGATCTTTCAGTTTCTAATATTTTTACTTATAAGTTTTTGCATTGTTGATGCAGGTCATAGAAGCACATGTGGATATGCCTATTTTTGGAGCTGTGACTTTGTATTCATCTCTCCTTAAATTTACTCTCCATGTTCATCCAGATCGTTTGGATTATGCAGATCAAGTGTTGGTACAAACCACTTTCTAATCTGGCGTTGCATTTGCACTTTACTTCTAGGTTTATCTGAGTGTCAATCAAATCATATATATATGACCATTTGACCACTGAGTTGGTAGCCTTGATTTTTTTTTTTTTGTCCTTGAGGAAATAATTAAAAGACAATTGCTGTATAAAATTGAAACCAAATGTTATGTAAAATTCACATTATTGGTTTTCTAATTCATATGAGTGTTTTGTTGGGTTCCTTTTCTTTTCCTTCAATCTCTCTTTTTTATCAAAATTTTTTGTTCTCCAGCATGAAAATTTCTTTTACAAAATTATTTGAAGCGGAATTCAAAGGAAATTAATTTTCACCGCTTACTTGAAATTTGGAATCTGTAACTAATTATGCAGGTTAAACATTGTCAACATTTAATATCCAAGAGCAGCTTCAACGCTGTTTGGATGTCTATTTGATCTGGAAAATAGCTATATTTGCTATATTTGAAATGAGATCTTAGTCATTTTGACATGAGAACTTAGTTTTTGTTGGAAAGCTACTGGTACTGGATGTGCAATCATCCTCAATGTGGGAAATTGAGACTTGGAAATGGAATAGGATTGCAATCTGGGTGGCATAATCATCCACTTAACAGATTTGTGCATAGTTTTATACTTTATATTCTAGCAGATTATTTGACCATAATCTTGGCTTTTCCATCAAGTCTCTTTCGACCATGGTGTGCTTATGGTGTTTTGGGAGCTTGCTTGCCTCATGATACTTTTTTAAATGTCTCTTGCATGGAAAGTTATTCCTTGTTTCTATTGATTGTTAGGGAGCATGTGTTAAAAAATTATCAGGCAAAGGAAAGCTTGAAGACAGCAGAGCGACAAAACAAATCGTGGCACTCTTAAGTGCTCCATTAGAGAAATATAATGATGTAGTCACTGCACTTAAGCTTTCAAACTATCCCCATGTCATGGAGTACCTTGACAATGAAACAAATAAAGTCATGGCAACTGTTATAATTCAAAGTATCATGAAAAACAACACTCGCGTTTCCACAGCTGACAAGGTATGCTTCTGTGATTTGTTCATATGTCTTCCAAATAAATAAGTTTTTCCTAACCTTAGTTTACTGTTATTAATTATCTGTATAGGTAGAGGCATTGTTTGATTTAATCACAGGACTCATCAAGGATTTGGATGGAACTCATGAGGAGGTATTTGAAGTTGAATAACTTATGTTGCATTATATGTCACGTTAGAATAAACCTTTTGAACTGCTTAGTAATTTTCCTTGATTACACGATCTTGTTTTAATTGATGGAAGTAATCAATATTTGGCAGTTCCTATATATGGAAATTAAATCATCAGATATAATTGTGTCTCTCAATGTGAAGCAACATCTTTTCCTTTCCAACTTCTAGGTTGATGAAGATGATTTCAAAGAGGAGCAGAATTCTGTTGCCCGTCTTATTCAGATGCTGCATAATGATGATCCTGAGGAAATGTACAAGGTATTATTTCATCATGTTCATCATTCATTTATCTGTTCAAAGTAGAACTTTTAGTTATCTAGTTTGATTTTTTCCATTTCATTTGTCTTTTTTAATTCCTGTGCTTTTATTTTGATATATTGATTTATTACCTGAGAGGACTTGTCTAAATTCGACTTGTTTTGCTTAATATGGTAGATCATATGTACAGTGAGGAAGCAGATCATGACTGGAGGACCGAAGCGTTTGCCTTTCACTGTTCCCCCACTTGTATTTTCTTCTCTTAAGGTCTGTTTCTGCCTAAAAATTAATGTTTGAAACTGTGGTATTAGTTTTGCAAATCCTACAGTGAGGACAAGAATGATACCTGTCCTTTGACTGTGTCTAAAGAAACAAAACTGAAAAAGCTTACATGACTGTTACCGTTGACAAAGAATCCCATTTTGTCGAGCCTCTTCAAAGCCATTTTTACCACTACCCCATGAAGACGCCATCAATTGTAATGAAATCATTCAAGAACATGATTAAAATAACAATGAAATGGGTAATAAAAGAAGTGGTCCGAGTCATTCTTTCTATCCCAAGTGCTTGAATTGGTTGTCAGAAATGGTCTGTAGAAAAAAAATTAGAAGTTCCTATTTACTGAAGAAAGTTATTAGTAGCCTTCCCCTTTTTGTCTTTCAGCAAATGCAATCTTTGTTTTACAACATATCCTTGTGTGTTGTTCATGCAGTTAGTTAGAAGACTTCAAGGTCAAGAGGAAAATCCTTTTGGTGATGATTCATCAACTACTCCAAAGAAAATTTTTCAGCTTTTGAATCAGGTACCATCTTCCATCTTATTTTATCTGCCCATCCTGTTTCAATAAGTTTTTTCAATATGGCCAGTCTGGTATATTTGATAACATACCATTTTGTTTCAGATGATTGAGGCACTATCAACCGTTCCAGCACCTGAACTGGCACTACGTTTGTACTTGCAATGTGCTGAGGTTTGGATAAACTGAATGTAGTTGTGTTTAACATCCATTTGGTTATCCTTGTATTGGCTATTGATATGTTATTGTGCTTTTTCACCAGGCTGCTAATGATGCAGAGTTAGAACCCATCGCATACGAGTTTTTCACCCAAGCATATATTCTGTATGAAGAAGAAGTGTCGGTGAGTTGATTTTCAATTAACAAGTTCAGTAACGTCTACCTGATTGTTTTACTAATGCACCCCACGCTAATGTGACAGGATTCAAAAGCACAGGTGACTGCATTGCATTTAATAATAGGGACTCTTCAGAGAATGCATGTTTTTGGTGTTGAGAATAGAGATACTCTGACGCACAAAGCTACAGGGGTAATTCTAGCAGCATTTGATTTTAATTTAGTTATGGATTTACTGTAACTGTTACTTTTTTCCCTGATATTTGACCATTGCTTGGAACAGTATTCTGCAAAGCTTTTAAAGAAAGCCGACCAATGCAGAGCTGTTTATGGGTGTGCACATCTCTTTTGGGTTGATGATCAAGATAACATGAAAGATGGAGAGAGGTGGGTTCCTGGTTCTGTCTTTATTGAGTCATTGAATTTATAGATCCTAGTTATCATAAAAATCTCATGTTTTTCTTTGTTTCTTTGTCTGTATTGGTGTTCTCTTTGTATTATTTGCTATTTTTGATAAATAATTAGTTGAAAATGGGTTGGTAATGTTTATTTGAAGTTACAAGCATAAATATCTTTGCGTACCTATATTTTTAATATTTTCACATTTGCGGTTCATATGGTTTTTAAAAAAGAAAAATTCCTGTTTTGCTGTATTCAATTCCATATTTCAGCATATCTGCTTTTGGTGGTACATAGATCTACCCTTGTTTTCCCAAAGTAGATGAGGGCAGGTGTGGATCTGTGCCGCAAGGCAATATATTATCGTTAACTTGCTTTTATTAATTGTTTGCGCCAGGGTTCTGATTTGCCTAAAGCGTGCTCTAAGAATTGCAAATGCAGCTCAACAAATGTCCAACGCCGCGAGAGGTAGCGCTGGATCAGTCACGCTCTTTGTTGAGATTCTGAACAAGTAATTATTTTTCATCTGTTTCTTGTGGACTGTTAGTAGTTCTATTATACCTTTATTCTTTCCTTCTCTAACATCGAAATGCAAACACTGCCTGTCCTTTGTCTTCGAAGGTATCTCTATTTCTTTGAGAAGGGGAATCCACAGATCAATGTTGCTGCAATCCAGAGCCTGATTGAATTGATTACGACAGAGATGCAAAGTGAATCCAGTACACAAGACCCTGCTGCCGATGCTTTCTTCTCCAGCACGCTGCGGTACATGCAGTTTCAGAAGCAGAAAGGCGGAGCAATTGGTGAAAAATACGAGTCAGTCAAGGTTTGAGTGGGTCATAGCGCGTATAATTGGTTAAATATAAATGAAATCAACCTCATACAGTGCAATGCTTTCTGGTAATTCAAGTCCAATCCGGTACAATCTCGAAAGTGTGTCTGCATGTTGGACCATCATCCAAATCATATTCCAGCATTTCATTCAGGGTATAGGAATTTAACTCTTCAGTATTTAAGTTCAACGTTGTCTCATCTTTGGGGTTTTTTTGTGCAAGTTATACCATGTTTAGCCTATATTTGAAAACTGACTTGTATCACTATCAAATCTTTTTCTTTTTCTTCCTTCTTTTTTGGTACCATTTTAACAAGATCATTTACAATAATTATGATTGACTTTCCCAAGTGAAGTTCCTATCGTTATTTGGCTTTTCTAATGTGCTCGAGGATAGACATGCTGTGTAATAAGCTGTCAAGTTGTAGATCTTGTTGTTGATTATGCTTGCCGCTATTGCGGATATCTTAGTAATTTTATTAGTTTGATATTGTTTTGCATGAATTTGTTATGAATAATCATTAAATGTTTTGACATTTTCAAGTCATTGAGATAATGTATTATCAAAATTTTATTTAAGGTGTAATCTTTCAATTGGATTGCGAAATATTCATGTGCTCGTATTTGATTCTGACTTTGGATCTTTTACCCGAGTATTGGGTTATTATTGAACATGTGCGCAGCAGGTTTGGTTGGTATCAACAATTTTTTATAGCAAATTATTCTAAGATTAGAATATATGCAATTTTGTAGAAACATTAATTAATTAAGCCCTGCCCTGCCCTATTCATCCGTCAAAGGAAATCAACGCAAAACTGAACCAAACCATTGCTGGTGATTCTAGCAATTTCTTCATCTCTGTCTTCGTCGGAGAAACTGACCCTTATATCATCATCATCATCATCATAATTACGACTTTGGGTATCACTATCTGCGAAGAGCAGCACTAACCCAATTGCGTACGGTAAAAACCTGGAATCAGAATTATTAAACCTTGATCATATTTCCTCAAAAGCATCCATGTTCAATTTAGTTCATCAATGCTGTCGCCGTTTTTCACTATGCTGTTCTGCTTCATTACCGCTCACCATTTTTCTGGCTTCCACAAAAATGCCACCGACGGAAGATGTTTTGGATACTTTTAATGCAAATCTAGAGAGGATTAGATCACCGGCTTTGCTCAAAAAATCATAATTCTAAGGTTTTTTTTACTGCTTTTGACTGGTTTTTAGGTTTATAGCAGAAACTACGATTAAAAGAGGAGGAGCTCTCACGCCCTACAACTCTGAATTTGAATTGCAATACACAATTTGATCTTTTTCTTTCTTTTTCATGGAACCCAGTTAGATATATGAAAAGAAAGTTGAAGATGAATGGATTTGAACTCAAATCAGTCAAGTCTTCACAGTAAATGATTCGTTCATGTACAGTTAGAAACCATATCCAAGTATTCTGATCTATTTAATGGATCACATCCATTTGTTAATTAATAAAGTTAGTAGTTATCGAATACTTTATAACAAAAGCATATATAACACATGCAAGTATATTGTCTATACGAGGTACGTATATTAATGGGAAAGAGCCATGAGCAAGACAAAATTAGCACGTAGAGATCACGCGCTACCCAAATACGTCAGCAATAAAGGCATTCTTCTGATTCATAAATTTAACAGCAAGTCTACTTTCCCTCCTCCTTAATACAGAAAGGCCGAAGAAAACAAGAACCAATCCTTTGCTTTGATCTAATTATTATTCTCTCCTTCAATAAATTAAAAATTATATTACCCTTTTGCTTTGATTCAATTCTATTCTATTCTTCTGTCTCAATCTTCGTTAGTTCCTTATATAAGTCATGAAAATCCATACTTCTAATATCATCATCGTCATCATTTTCTTCTTCGTCTTGTTCTTGTTCTTGTTTGTTTAAGCAATGGATGTAGAGTACTTGAAGCAGATAGACAAGGCTCGTAGAGACCTTCGAGCTCTTATTTCAAACAAAAGCTGTGCTCCCATCGTGCTTCGTCTGGCGTAATTAATACCCAAATTCTTTGTTTGGATAGAAGATTTTAAATTTTACCTGGGATCCCGACTCCTCTTCATACTGTCTTCTGGTGTGTGTTCAGGTGGCACGACGCAGGAACTTATGATGCGAAAACCAAGACAGGAGGGCCTAATGGTTCGATTCGGAATGTGATAGAGTATAATCATGAAGCAAACAAGGGTCTTAAAATCGCAATTGATTTATGCGGTTTGCTTTTCCTTCTTTTCTTCTTGTGGTATCTGAATGTAAAGTCCTGTTCAAAGAAAGAGATCAAAAAAATTGTGCAAATATCTTGTTTGTTTTCCATTTCAGAGGAAATCAAAGCCAAACATCCAAGAATTTCATATGCTGATCTGTACCAGGTAAGACATTTCAAGATTGCTACTTTTTATTGCGTATGGTAAAATATCCCGATCTTGATTGTAGCTTTGGTTTCTCAAACTTAATTCCCTGTTATGAGATCCTTACGGATTGATTGTCTACTTTCGGATTTATAGCTTGCTGGGGTTGTTGCAGTAGAGGTCACTGGAGGTCCAACAATTGATTTTGTTCCAGGCAGGAAGGTATTATTGTTGAAGGGAGAACCTGTTACTTGTCACCTGCTGGATCACCTACTAGTTGGTGTTTATTAACTCACTTGGTTGCGCTTGTCAGGATTCAACTCAGTCCCCTGAAGAGGGTCGTCTTCCTGACGCGAATAAAGGTCCGTCTCTAATTACACTAACGGCTTCAGTATATGGAACCTGAAGCTGACTATATCTGTTTTGCAGGTTCGCCCCATTTGAGGGACGTATTCTACCGAATGGGTCTGTCGGACAAGGATATTGTTGCACTCTCTGGTGGTCACACCTTGGTAACATCTTTCAGAAATGAATCTTATGAAGAAATGCTTTTCTTTTTTGTTACTTGGTTTAAAAATTGCACTTGAATTTACAGGGAAAGGCACACAAAGAAAGATCAGGCTTTGAAGGAGCTTGGACCAAGGAGCCTTTGAAGTTTGATAACTCATACTTCAAGTAAGACAGGAACATCTCTGATCTGTAAATTACATGTTTGATCATTGAAGCACAAAAACTTGAAACCGAGTCTTCTACAGGGAGCTTCTGAAAGAAGATTCAAGTGGACTGTTGAAGCTTCATACAGATCAGGCTCTAGTGGAAGATCCCAAGTTCCGTCCGTACGTTGAACTATATGCAGAGAATGAGGATGCATTCTTTCAAGATTATGCAGCATCTCACAAGAAACTATCAGAGCTTGGATTCAAGACCCCTTCCAGAAGCAAATCGATTGCCAAGGCAATTGTTGTAGCTGTAGCTCTGATGATCCTGAGTTACTTGTATAAACTTCACGAAAAGAATCAATTGATTCCTGGAATGTTCTCTGCTTCATGAAATGTCTGAAAGCATACTTGAAATGTGTGTCAAATAAAAGATTGATTATGATAATTTGCTTTTATTTCAGGAGGCTTACATTAAAATAGGAAATGATAATAATGCTTGTGGAGTGGGAGAAAATCCCTGAAACCGCAGCCTTGCTACACTACAAGAGAACTAGAGTCCAGGAGAACAAGTTCATCTCCAACCTGTAACTCTTGAAATGGATTAAAATTAGTTAAAGCTAATTAATTAAATAATAATTAGGCCATAAATATCTATCTCTATCAGGCTCTTGGGCTGAGAGACAGGGTGATGTCTTGAAAAACTTTTAGCCTCTTTTCGATCTTGGTTTGAAGGATCGCAGAGGTGTTGTTGTTGTTGGGATGCCTTTGGGCTTCGGATTCACCCAAAACTGCAGCAAGAATGGCATCCTCGAAGTCCTTGTTGTCGGGCAACAATTCGGATAATCGGTTGTTTTCCGCTTCAGCGGATACCCTTCTGGACTTAGTTTCAGGTTTTTCAGGCTCCATTAATGATGTTGGTACGTTGAACAATAGTCCCATTTCCTTTTGTCGATTTGAATTAGCAGCATTTCCTGATCTCGTTCTTTTAAGAGTCTCATGTAAATGATTCCCAATTGGCTCTTTTACCAATGTTGATGAAAAGAAAGGAGGTGCATCCACATTCAGTGAGTTTGCAAAAGGAGCAGACTGCAACTGTTTGATGCTCTTCTGCTGAGGAAACACTGCCTTGTTCGATGCAATGTTTGAATCCATATTCTCATCTCCAAAATCATCATGCAATAACTTGCTCGAATTAGTAGTTGTTGTTGTCGTTGTCATCGAATTGTTATGATCTTTGCAAGGCTGAGGCTGCCAAATCGATGAAGAACCAAGGAATGCGTCGAAGAGTCTACTTTGTTCGACCCGATCTCCGCCTTTGTTCATCCTTTCAGATTCGAGATCCTTTAGCATTTGTTGTGCTCTTTCGTATGCTTTGAGATGGGAATCACCTCTTAAACCATCTGCAACAGCTGGTTTCACTCTTCGCAACGTGTCCTTAGCTTCGGAGATTCTTCCTTGCTTCATCAAGCATATGCCGAGATTACACATCTTGTTGTTATCAGGTGCCATGGAAAGCGCTCTTCTATACGCATCTTCTGCTTCTACATAATTGTTTTGCTGCATCAATGCCCATCCCAAGTTCCCCTGCAAATGAATAATCAATTTAAGACATTGAAGAAGAAGCAGAGAAGAAGAAGGAGAAGGAGAAGGCATTTGGTACCAGTAAACGCGTGGCTTCTTGCTCGACAGAGACCTGGAATTTCTTTCCTTGAGAGCGAGCAGTTTTAGTGCGTTTGCCATTGAAAGCAAGGCCTTGCTGGATCAAGAAAAGCTTATGTTTCAATAATGATATTTGGTCATCTAATCTCCCACATCTCTGCAACAAAATTCAAACACAGCATGTACATTATAATCACGACATTAAGCAATGAGAAGGAATTATAAAATTGCATAAACTGTAAATTGTGACTTACTTTATAAAGATCCAAAAGAATGTTATCAAGAGATTCCTGTGCTTGATCTGAACATCTATTCCTCAACGATTTAATAGCTTCAATGGCTTCCTCAGCCCTGTTCTGTTGTTTCATAACAATAGCCATGTCTTTCAAAGCACTATCAACTCGATCTCCAGCATTTATGGCTGCCCAAAACAATGGAATAGCCTTCTCCGGATCCTTGTCAACTAACTACAAAAAACAAAGCAAAACAAACAAAACCCATGAACAAAAACATCAAGTGAAAAACAAAAAACAAAAAACCAGACACAAATTCGATCAGTCTCTGATCAAACCAAGAAAATCAGCAGCAGGAGCAGCTTACTTGAACATTCTTGGCTCTAACGTAAGGAGTGTCGCCAACAGGAACTTTATGAATCGCATGAAATGTTTCAGATCGTGTTCTCGATACAGCAAGAGGCTTTGCAGGTGAAGTTGGTGCAGACTTTGTTGGTCGAAAACCAGGAGGGCCATTCCACATCTCTTGCAGCATCTTCTTCTTCCCAAAACTTGATCAAATTACCCACAAATTACAAATTTTCAGACACCCGTTAGTCGCCTTCTGTGATTTTGCTCCTCTTTCGTGCAGAAACAGAGATAGAGAGAGAACTCCAGAGAGAAGAATCAGTGAAGTTAAGGCAGAGAAAGGGCTGAAGAGAGGAAGAGAAGAAGAAGAAAGCAGTGAAATGTGGAGGAAAGCGGTGGCCGATTAACAAATTAAATTTGAAAATTTTTCGACCGTTGAAGTTACCGTTCAAGTTTAGTAGCCGTTGTGTGATCTGGACTTCCCTCGAATTATTTAACGGATATGGTGGGATATTAGACATTTATATTTGCACTTTGGTCCTTTAAGTTCTATACAACTGTATTTTTCTCCTATGTTCTTGTTGATTCATTTCATTTATATACAATTTATTGAGTCATTATTAAATTATGTAATTAAACTCATAATTTCATAGAAAAAAACTATTTATAAATCAATAATATATATTTCACAATATCTTGAATAAAAAATATAAATTATTTTGGATATTAAAGTACATATTAAATTATTTAGTAATGTAAAGAGTAATTAATATTTCTTAAATTACAATACATAAATGCAAGATATAAATATTTTATTAACATTTTCATAACATTAATTTAACAAAAGAAAAGTTCAATAATTAGGAAAAAACTTTGTGAAAAGATGGAAAATTCAAACTTATTAGAATGTTGGAAATTTAAAATGAATACTTATAGTTACAGAGGTAGAATAAAATTAAAATTGAAGTAAAAAGATTAAAATTAAAATTAAAAAAATTGAAATCAAAATAAAATAGATTAAAATTGAAACTGAAATAAGGAACTAATTTTTATTTAATTCAAAAAAATTACATCTATATTTTTAAAATTTTTCAAGGAAGTTAAAGCTAGAGCCCACCCGATATAAGGGTGGAGGTTTTCTCTATTTAAAGGTAAAATAAATAATTTTTAAAAATACATATTTAATTTATTTTGGAATGTAATAGGTGAAACAATTTAATGTCTCATTCTATCACATTCAACTATGCTCTTAATGTTTTTTTAGGGAGAATAACTAGTTAGCCTTGAATGTTGTATAGATGTTAGACGTGATGACAAACACGATTAAACTTGTCTTTAGTGTGATATTCCACTTGCCTATACACAAAGTGAGATAATTGAATTAATGTATCGAACATATTCATCAATAGATTTATTCAGTTTTTATGTCTTCTTTTTATTTCATTATATCTTTCTTTTGAATGATATTTCGGTATCATAAAAACTCATCATGCTTATGTGCGGGGTTTGTTATGCTTGTTAATAAATTATTTGTAGGGATTTGAAGGTTGCTTATGTAGGAAGCATTCTACATGGATGTTGCATGGATCCGTAAAAGTCTCAAACATATGATTTTATGTTATAGTGCGTTTTAAACATATTACTTGAAAATCCAGCACCATTCCGTGGGAAATTTCGGCTGTAGTTGATCTTATCAAACGTTCATGTAATGATTCCGCGGGAAATAGAGCAGCTGATTGAGTTGCCAAGTCTGCTCTGATTTTTTGGCCTGCTGACCCTCCTTTCATCTTTACAGGCTGTTTGTATCCAAGACTCTGCTTGTATCTTTCCTTCTTAATGTATTGAGTATCTTACCATGTATGAGACTTTATGGTGGAAGTCCTTAAATATCATATTCAACTATGAGACTTTGTTACAGCATAATTAATGTAAATCTTACCAATACACATATTCATATTTCAAATGTAATATACATAAATTCATTTATATGTTATTTATTATAAATATAAAATTATTTATTAAATTTTATTTAATAATTTAAATTTTAATGGGAAAAAAATTGAAATTGTGAGTAAAAACCATAAATGAGTATAGAGAAAAACAACATGGAAAGGGTCATTTTCAAGAAGAAGCAAGTTGGCTCTCAACCAACCAAAACCGGATATTAGGGTTCAAGTTCTTTTATCAAAGCCAATATTGAGATTCACAACTTCATAATTACGTTAAAGGAGATATTATTTTTGGTAGATATTAAAAGAGCCCATAACTACCTGACAACTACCTTTCGGGATTTTTATGCTCAGCTTCATATAAATCCCATACACTTGCTTGATAATTGACTTTTTCCGGCAATTCTATGGAATTATCATGTGTTATTATTCACAATTACCATATAAGAATATTTATTATATATATATTTATTTATAATTTAATGATTTTTTTAAAGAATAATTATCATGGATGAAATGAAAATAATAAAGATGGAGCCGTTCTAATCCACTAACCAACACCTTGAAGCAATTTGTCATCCCAATTATTGTAATAACTTATGGATATATATATATATATATATATATATATATATATATATATATGTATATATATATCACCTGGAAATGGAAAAGCTGCAGACTCTCAGCTTCAACAGAGCCAAAAGAAAAGAAGAAACCAGACATTTGAGTGTATCTGTTGCTTGTAATTGGTCTCCGACGCAGCGGGGAAAGGGGGAAAGAAGGAGATGGGAAGGTCTCCATGCTGCGAGAAAGCTCATACCAACAAAGGGGCGTGGACGAGAGAGGAGGACGAGCGTCTTATTGCTTATATTCAAGCAAATGGTGAAGGCTGCTGGCGAACTCTTCCTAAAGCTGCTGGTCTTCTTCGTTGCGGCAAAAGCTGCCGTCTACGGTGGATTAACTATCTTCGCCCTGACCTCAAGCGAGGAAACTTCACTGTTGAAGAAGATGAGCTTATTATACAACTTCACAGCCTTCTTGGCAACAAGTAATTAAGCTCCTTCTTGAATCTTAACTCTTCGTAATTTTATGCTTGTTTTAGGAGAAATGGTGCGTGAATTTTGAAAACTAAGTTGGGTTTCTGTTTTCAGGTGGTCTATTATAGCAGGCAGGTTACCAGGAAGAACTGACAATGAAATAAAGAACTACTGGAACACTCATATAAGAAGAAAGCTGTTGAACAGAGGGATTGATCCTTCGACTCATCGACCCATCAATGGCGGTGAAGTTTTGAAACAAGAGGATCAAACGTGTGAAATCAGGATTGATAAACGGAGAAATTTATGTGAAAGGAAGAGTCAGGAATTGAATCTCGATCTTAAAATCTGCCCACCATTTCAACACCAGTCTGATTCTGATAAACCAATGATGGAAGGAACAGGCAGGAAAGTTGCTGTATGTTTCTACTGCAGCCTGGGATTGGCCAACAGTAAAGAATGCTGTTGCAGAAATGGCAGCCGAGAGGATTTCCTTGGGATGAAGCAAGACATCTTAGATTGTAGAAGCTAAAATAATAAGAAATCATACAATGGAACAACTTGGGAAGATGAAGAACAGCTGGATATGTTTTCCTGTCGTTGAGAAACAATAATTACAGGATGATGATTGTTTATATATTTCGATTTTTTCTATCTTAGTTCTGTCACACTGGACAACAGTAAAGGGCTTTCAGAATCCTCTTTTGAGTCCTGTCCATGTATAGATAGATATACATATATATAGCTCCAAATGGCAGCCATTGTCGTCAAGTAGAAAAGCTCAAGCAGCACTATAGTAGAGCTTCATGAACATGGATTAGGGGAAGAATGAGGCCATTTTCTGATAAGAGAAATGGATGATGAAAGAGATAGAAGGAAGGAAGGAAGGAAGGAAAGTAGGTAATCAATATCAATCATCCATTAAAAAATGGGAGGGGACAAAGTTGATAGCTTAAGAACAACAGCATTTACATAATTTCTACCAACCATACAATTATTGCTCCAACAAACATTGCATGTGAACAAAATTTGATTCTGCAAAGTGTTCTTCTATCTTCATCATCTTTTTCTTTTTCGTCTTACATCAACCCAATTCATTTTATAAAATTATAAATTGATCATATTAATTTTTATTAAATTTACATGTAATATTTACTAAAAATCAATGCATGTTACAATATGATGATTCATAATTTTATATAATGAATTAGATTCATGAAAAGATCTCTACCTTTTTTATTAAACAATCTTTTTAAAAGGTAAAAATTTTATTATTTTAAAGTTATTATATAAATTTAATAAAGAATTTAAACTTATTATATATAAATAGTAACCACTTACACCAAAGGTGATTATTTCTCTTCTCAATTTTTAAATTATTCTTTTTGTAAATTTTCATGATTCAATTTCAACGTTTGAAGATTTATATATTAAATAAATATTTATTCCATCATAGAATTTGAATTCAAAAACTCTAATTAATAAGACAATTTTCTTTTCAATTTTTTTGAGAATTGAATAATGACTTTTTTGTTTTTGGGGTGGTTGTAAAAGAAAAGGGGATAAATGAGGCAAAGCATAGTGTTGAAACGAAAATACAATTATTTAAACGAAAATACAATTATAAGGGCAAGAGCAGTCAACGGTGGTGGACATCGATGCATCCTTCATGTCCTACAAAGGCCTCAACCCACGTATATGTTGCATCCACCGGATGTTGTTTCCCACGGGAAAAATGCATATAATACATTGAATCAAGACTACATGAAATTTGGAAAATGAAGAATATCTAAAACATACCAAAATATAATGACTTTATTTAATCCAATAGATGATGGATATGAAAAAGGGTTCTACATGTGGGTTTAGATTAACAAATTATATATTATAAAATTGTTGCATTGATATGATATTGATGGTACTTTGATTTTAAAGAAGGAACGTGCTTGGATTTTCATGAACTGCAAGTTAAGATTCTAACAAAAATACCAAACCGGCTCCCCTTTTTTCCTTGTAAAATGGTGTCGTAATTTCCCTGAATGAGACTCAGAAAAGATGGCCACCAATTAACTGATTCGATGGAGACTTTTGATCTGATAGTTATTTCCAAGGGTCTAATGTCAGAGTGGTTTTGACTTTTGAATGCTGAAGAAAGAAACCCATAAATGAAAAGTGCATGTGCAAGTAGCTGAAGTTGGTATCGACATGGCAAGTTGGAGCTTCTCAAAAACAGAAAAGAAATGGCAACTTGCAAGATACTGATATTGATCCCTGCTCGCAAATTCCTTCTAGTAAAAAGAAAAAGATAAGGCCATGGAAATTGTATGCATCCCAGTAAATTGACAGGTTCGACCCTCCAGACCCATGACTCGATCATTGCTTTAGGACAAAAGCATGCCACCCATCAAGTGGGATATTTGATACCATGGGAAACAACGAGCGCTTGAAGATGAAACAAGATATTTTCTATGTTTAAAATTTAAACGTAAAGTATTTTTCTATCTCTATAGTGCTGAAATCAATATTACATTAGAACTAACTTTTTATTATATATAAAAACAGAAATAGAACTCTTTTTCCTATAATTTTATACCGATTTTTAACATTATATTTCATGCACCATATAAGAACCCACATTCTTAATATTTTTATGAAGGAATGAATGCCAAAGCATGCGGCTAATTTAAGTTAAAATTTCAAAAGTAAATTGACTGTTGAATTTACTGTGTCCTTCATTTTAGATGTTCCAACAATTATAAGACAATTTTAGTTTCCAAATGTAAATTATATAAACAATCTCAAACCATTTACTCTTATATTTCGATCTAAATAAGCATATACAGAATAAATAAAAAAACCCATTAATCCTCATCAGAATAACACAAAGGATGGAAGAAAGGGAAAGGATATAATTGCAGACAAGGGTACTTACCCTTTCTTTTTTTAGGAATAGAAGGTAAGAATTAAATTGTAATGATTGTAAACATACCAGAAGCAAGTACTGACCCTTTCTTTTTTCAGGAATAGCAGGTGAGAATTGAATTGAAATGATTGTAAACATACCAGAAGCAAGCGCATCAGAGAATTTGCCGACCCGATGCAGGGAAGAGCACACCTTAAATTGCAAGTCACAGTAATTCTTTCATGATCATCTCTGCAATAGAACTACCACAATAATAAATGTACAGTTATGAGGAAAAATAATAATTTATGAATAATGGAACATCTGTATTTACAACAAAGCCAAGAGATACAAACAGGGAAAGTGTAGCTAAGGAGGTTACTGATGAAATTAAACAATGATTTTACAAATATCCATATACTGTCACTTGGATTTCTTAGATTTGATCTCAGCGGCAGCAGCTTTAACAGCAGACTTGGCCAGGCTGCTGGGTTTCAATGAATTTTTTGGGTTAAGCGCCTTTCGGATCTTGAAAGCAGCCCAGGCAGTCCCAAATGCATGCCCTGCAGCACCAAGACCCTCATTTGTAGCCTCAGCTGCTTGTTCACCATATCTGCGAGACAAACATCCAATTTGATAGACAATCGAATACATTGCAAATAGCATCTCCATTCATAAAGGCAGGAGGGTCAAAGTTGTGTTTGCTATACAAACAGCAACTAAAAGCTAGGTATCCATCAAATAACCAGCTATAAACACTCTTGGAATGCAAGAATGATCTCGATATTAATCACCATAGCTATTCTGTTTGGTTCAGCACTGGTAACCAGTTCCAGTTCTTGAATCAGGGGATGCTGGTTATCTTGCAAGTTTTACAGATAGAAGAAGGTCGAACATAAGAGTGAAAATCCAACTATCATTGTCCAAATAATTAAGTCCTCAATGAAGCTGTGACTAGATAAAACATCGAGAAGCTCAAACTCCAAAACAAGGGTAAAAAAATTATCAGATGATTTTGTGGCAGATACAATGTCTGCCGAGCAAGGATTAAGATGATTTTGTGGCAGTCACATATCAGAAGATCAGGTTAAAACCTCAACTACGTTCATCAAATTAATTGCTATCATGGTTACAATTGCACCAACATTAAGTCGAATTATACCTCTGATTAACGCGTTCAGTTGTCACAGAAGATGATGTTGACATGACATTCCTCCCAGCTACTTCAACAGCATCGCACACCTTGTCTGTTTACAATACAACAAATTTTTGAAATATGATTCAAACAGATAAAGTTTCAAGGCTAACATAGTAATAACCAACAAAGGTCAATCAAGAATGACAGCAAAAATTATGTTTCTGAAGATATTGAATTCTGTATGATGTTATTGCATGAAGAACACTCACTAAAATTCCAATATTTCAAAAGATACGGGGGAACAGAAAGAAATGCGCTCTCACGATGAGCAGATAAAGAATCAAAAAAGCCAAAGAAACCATAAAATCCAAGACTAATAATGAATCATCCGAAAACGGATAGGGGTTTCCGTATGAACAGATCTGGTCCTATTACTATTACCATCATTCCATAAGTTTTTGAATAACATCCTCCATATATGACACGGCCCACTTGCTATCATAAGATTCAAATAACACCATTATTGCAAAACAAAAAATAAAGCATGACCAAATCTACATTCTAATGCAATATCATATCTAACTATTGACACTTCATTGCATGATCTGGAATCAGTTAGTGGCTTGATGCTGATACCAGACAGGAGGAAAACAAAAGGCAATCCACAGAGCCAATTCCTAGATCAATATCGAATTTTTTAAATACAAAACTGGAGAATGAGACAAGGCTAAAAGACAGAACGGCAAAGACACAAAGCCATTTCAGCACGATGTCATTTTACAAGCAAAGTACAGGGTTTACGATGGTAGACTTACTAAATCCATCCAGGGATGCGAGGATGATTTCTCCCGGCAGAAGGCTGAAGAATTTCTTCCCAACTTTTGAGTTTGCAAATGAACTGGTGAAAAATCCAGAGACTTTTAACACCCCAGAGAGAACCCCATTTGCTACTTTTTCTGTCATTTTTGTCACCCTCTTAACTCTGCATACATAACTGAGTCAGTACTTTATTTGTTTAAAAATAAGAAATTTAATCACCAAAGCTATACAATCATTCAAATTTCTTTCTCTAACACCAGCTAAAACAAAATAGGAACGCCAAAGTAAAATATAATCCAGCTCTTTATAGCCCAGAAGAATACCACCTGCTGCAATGATACAGAACAAGTATATACAAAAATAAAGGGGGAAAGAAAAGGACAAACGGGGTAAATCTAAAAGTCGTATCAATAACATAAAAACAACGCAAAATTATAAAAGCAATACTTTAATAACTAATGTTAACCTTCTAATCTTCTTCATCGTATCAGGACTAATCTCTGACATCGACTTGGAGCTCATTCTTCTCTTCAAAACATCATTCCCTCTTTGAATCCTATCAACAGTCACATCTCCACACCACAAAATCCCCTTAATCAAATGGCCGGAACCGGAAGCAATAACCTTAGCAGCAGTTCCACTGTACTCCTCCACATTAGGAGCTAAAGTAGTCCAATACGCAGCGCATTTCCCTTCCATCGCTGTTTTCTTCTCTTTACAGTTCAGATCTCCTGGCGATGTCTCCTTCACAGCCAACACATCGAACAAACTTTCCTTGCCTTCCCCTTTTTTATTCTTGTTCGAGAGTTTCTGCACTGTAAAACAACTGTAAGCTTCTAAAATCTTATCAAACTCTTTCACCAACATTTCCTGTCCTTTAGATGCAATGGTTAAACCATAGTTCAGCATTTCTCTCGGATTATTGCCTTTCTTGCTCTTCTTTTTCCCGCCCTTCACGCCATCATCATCATCATCGCTCGAATCAGAACAATAATCAGGTTCTTTAAAAGAAAAAAAGTAATGCGAGTCATCTAATTTCACAGACGCTTCATCTTTCGTTAAAGGCCATTGGATTTCATGAGAAACTCGAACCAAAACAGCAACTACATTATCTCCTTGACGAAGACGGACGACTGAGAGATCACCGCAAGCAAGTTCGACGCTGTAGGTTCTATCGATAAGATTGAGAACAGCACCAGGAATTCTGATCAGAACTTCCTCGACTGCTTCGGGCGGAGCAGACGGAGATTGGTGCTGTTGCTGGTTGTGAAGATCAGGGAATAGGTTTTCAACGAGGTCGATTGAAGGGTAAAGATTAGAGGAAGAAGGGGAATGATGAAGGTCGAAATCATTATTACCAGGGTTAGGATCATCTATTACTTGAGGATATAGGAATGATTGTTTGAAATTAGGGTTTTGAGACTCCATTGCAATTTTGTTACTGATTTGGAGAAATGAAATGGCGAGACTGACTTTTCTTTTCTTTTCTTTTCTTTTTTTTTTTTTGCTTAAAGCGGAAGAAAGAACAGTTATAACAGTTGAGGGTTTTTCGAGATCGGAAACGGCGTTGCGATTGAAACACACGCGTCAGGTGAGTTGGAGATTTTCGAACAATGGGGAAACGGAACGTGGGAACAGCAACATTACTGTAATTTTAATTCCTCGGGAATTTCCCGCGCTTATAACCAGTTTTTGAGCTAATGGCTTATAACCAGTTTGTTGTAACGATTCCTATCGACTCGTGATTCGTGAAGGCGATTCATCCAAACAAAGGGTGGTAATTCGGGTCGGGCCGGTAATGTGATCTGGATGCATAATAAGTTTAGGTTCGAAATGAATCCTATCGACTCGTGAACGGCGTTCGTGGCAGTGCTGTTATACTTGTGCTTGGAGATGCAATATGCCTTGATTGGTGGGGAAACAATTCAATAAAACAAATTATTGGATAAATTATAATTAATAATAAATATGCGATGATAATTATGATATAAATATCAAATTAATTTTATAAATATATTATATTTATATTTTTAATGAATGTATTATATTTGATTGATAAATTTTATGCAAAATATATTAAACGTTAATAGATAATTTATTAAATTTCAAACCAATTGGAGTATTCATACCAATATTTTGTTTTCTAATTACACAACAGCATAATAATAATAATAATAATAATCATCATCATGTATTATTATTATGAAAAAACAATGAATAATTATTATGAAAAATTAAAGATATAAGATATATAATATATATTTTTAGGGGTATAAATAAGTCGAACCATTAATAAGCTATTTGCAATTCAATTTAATAAAAGTTCATTCAAATTCGTTTAATAAATGAGTCAAGTTCAAGCTAGACAACATTCAACTCGTTTAAGCTTATGAGTCGGCTTGATAAAAATCTCGTGAACTAATTCATTAATTTATGTAAAAAAATTTAATTTTAGATATATAATCTATAAATTCATAATCATATAAATGTATAAAAAATTTAATTTAATTATTGATGAAAAAATATAAATATTTAAGAAATATAATATTTTTTTAATAATTTTTTATTTTTTAAATAAAAAAATAAATAATTTATATTATAAAATATATTTATTATACTAATTTAAGATTCAATTAAACTTATTTAAACTTATGATATATAAAAAATTATCAAAAAATTTGAAAAATTCGACTTAAACTTGACTCAAAATTCAACTCATTTCAACTTACTTACATTCATACATATTTTAATTATAATTTAATATTATTTGAAACAATATCTCTATAATATAATTATGTTTTAAAAATCATAAAAAATTATATATATGAAATTTTAAATTATTAATATTAAAATTTAATGTATTCAACTTGGATTCCATTTAAAAAACTTGAGCAAATATCTCATCCGAGAGACGAGAAATGCAAGCTAACCATCAAATGTACAAATTTTTTATAAATTCATTAATAATATAATAATATATATAAATTTTTATAAAATATTATTTATATTCATATTATATTAAATAATATATAATTTTATTAATTATTAATATATAATCAATAATTTATGTATAAGGAATATTTATTAAAAATTGATATATATTATTAAATTATTGATAAATTCATAATTTTATATAACAAATTTGATTTATATAAAAAATTTTGAATAAGAGAAAAGTAAAAATCCATACAAACCTGAGGAGAAATATTAGATTATAGTGCAATGGTGTGCAATTCAGGTTGAACTTAAAACTGCGCTGCCACTATATGGCATGGCAAGATTGGATACTTAAATCAAATATATATGATAATCATTATTATATATATAACAACATGCTATATATATATATATATATATATATATATATATGAGTGGGTAGTTATAATTGAGCAATTACAAGCTAGAGCTCAATCTTTTGCTCTTGTTCAGTCTTCAAAGGGAACTTACTCTGCACCCATGCAAGATAGCCTCCTCCCATATTGCTAACATCCTTGAAACCCTGTTTCCATACAGTTAAATACTTGTATTAACTAACATTTTTACGAGCTTTCTTATATCAAATTTATCATAATTTTAGCTTTCATTTCATGGTTGAGAGATATTTATGGTTTCTTGCTATTCTTTTTGATTCAAATTCGAATTAACCCATAATTATATGAAATCTAATTTCATAATACTTAAATTACCAACCAAAAAAACACCAAACCAAAAGGGGAAAGATCAGATTTAGGTGAATGGCAATTTTGTGAACTTACAGCATTTCGCATATCAAGAGTTGCATAGACGGATCTGACTCCACTTTGACAGCCCTGTACAGAGAAGTAAAAGAAAACACTTAGAAAATCATATCCATAAAAATCCATGGTTAATGAAGGTCAGAATTTTCAGAGGCCAATCCAAATGTAATTTACCACAACAATATGATCTTCTTCCTTGCAAACAGCTGAAACTTGTTTCAAGAATTCAGGATTTTTCACTCTACCTGAAACCCAAAATCATAATCATATACAAATATACCAGAAAACAAGGGTAATTTGCTTTCAAAATCCTGAATTCATACCTTCTGGTGTGTTGAACATGTAAGGAATGTTAAGTAATTTCTCTGCATGTACATGTCCTTTCTTGAATTCTTCCACTGTCCTGTTAGTATTTGCGAATCAACGTATTTCCTTAATTAAAGGTCTCGAATTCTGGATCTGATTCTTATATTGATCCTCGAGTATCCGAACTGAAAAAGAAAACAGAGAAGAAATCTAGAATATACCTGACATCAATATAAATATGGCCAGAATCAAGAAGACCCTTAGCTGCTTTAACATCGACGGTAGTAACTTCAGTTTCTGAGCTGTAACATATAAGAGGAAGAAGGAGAAGAGAAAACCCAATAAATCTCCAAGAAACACCCATGATTAAGCAAATTTAGCAGAAAGGAATCACAAGAATCAATGGAACACGCGGTTTGAGTATATATAGTCAGTTACCTTTTTCCTAAAGAGCCCATGAATATTTAAATGAAAAGATTGCTGACCAGATGATCGTCAGGGGATCCGGTGGCTGTTTGCTGGATTTGGCCCGAGAAAACCAGCGGCTGAAATTTATAACAGCAGCAGGCTGATTTCCTCCACGCACAGCATTGGTTGGGTTGTGTTGGTCAGTCTGTGGATTGGACGTGGAAATGGGTGCAGTCAACGTGGCCATCCAAGACTCTAGGACAAAACTAATAATTTATTTTATTATTATCTCTAAATCCAGATGAAACGATGTCGTACGTAAGCTTATCATCCACCAATCCGTCCAAATATTAGTGGACAGATGTCACGACACAGGATTCTGACAAATTTAAAATATTATTTTATTTATAATATCAATAAATTATATATTTCTCTTGACCTTTCAAAATCAATTAATATTATAAGATACATATATCTTAATTTTATAATATATTTAATTAATATAAATATTTATTATTATAATTTAATTTATTTATCTTTATCATAAAACAATCAATATAAATCTTACTAACAATAAATATATTTTTTTATTTTATTTATATAAGTAATATATATAATATACATATCTTATATTATGTTATATAGATATAAATTGTGAACCTATGAATAATAATATTATTTATCAAAATCATTAAACCGTTTATAATATAAATTAATTTAATAATGATTAATAAATTTAAAACTATAATATTATGTATTTCTTAATGAGAAATGCATCTTGTACGGGAATCCATAGGGTTTTTGCTTGTTTTGCATTCCCTTTCATTATTCTCTTTCATATTGTTGACCTAAATTCTAAATAAATTTAATTAATTTGGATGAATTAAATTTTTTAAGAATATTAATTAGCTAATTAAATATTTAATTAAATAGTTAGGGTTTATTACAATTCCTTTAATATTTTTATTAAAAATTAGGCTTGATCGATGCAATTTATTCGTGATTACTAGTTATCAATTATAATTTTATTTTCAATTACCATAATTACTATTATTTAATTTATTTCCATCATATTTCTTAAACCTTTTAATTAAACTATTTACTACAAATTTGAGAATCCGACAAATGCATTTATTGAGAATTCAATGCCCACAACCAATCTTACCAAATCCATGCAAAACAATTGAAGATTAAATTAAAAATTATATAATATTATAGTGTATAATTAAATATTATAACAAAGTAGAACTATATTTCTTAGTGAGGATGTATCTGACCTTTAGAGCAGGGGAGATACATTATTCATTCCAGAAGGTTTCCTTTGAATGAGACCCCTAACTTTGCCATTGCTTTGGCGGCAGCTCCTGCGTTGTGGCTTGCAGCGCCTGAATTGAATGCTCAAGCCGAATTGAATACTATCCTCAAGTCATCACTTGGTCCCTCCCTATCCTTCTTTCGGCAAGGGCAATTGTAGTTGAAGAGAAGAAGAAATACATATTTAAAGCGGCAGACGAAAATCGGGAGAAACACCAGCAGAGAATGTCCGTCAACACTCAGGAAATCAGTGCTCCTCTCAGTAAGTGATTGCCGCTGTCCTTAACTTTTTTTTCCGGTTTTTTTTTTTATTATTTTCTCTCACTTTCTCGTATCAAACCACTGCTTTTACAGTCAGCAAAGATGCCTCCACATCATCTCTGGTCACCGGTAACAATTCTCCGATTGATCAGGTCGCCGTCACCGTGCCAACCACCGATGATTCTTCGCTCCCTAACTTCACGTTTCGCACTTGGACTTTAGGATCTCTTGCTTGCATTCTCCTCTCTTTTCTCAACCAGTTCTTTTGGTACCGTCGTGAACCTCTCTCTATCACTTCCATCTCGGCTCAAATCGCCGTGATTCCTCTCGGCCATCTCATGGCTTCTCTAATAACTGACAAGGTTTTCTTTAAACGGTCAAAGTTTGAATTCACGCTTAATCCAGGACCGTTTAATGTAAAAGAGCATGTGCTTATAACTATCTTTGCTAATTCT
>CANYBF010138967.1:0-47008 GCA_948192965.1 Dalechampia spathulata | reverse complement strand
AAAATGGGGTAGTTGAAAGGAAAAACTGGACTCTTTGTGATATGACACGTACTATGCTTAATGAGTATTAATTGACATGACACTCCTCATCAATCGAGTTCATTTGAGACCAATTTTAAATAAAACTCTTTATGAGCTATGGAATGGTAGAAAACCAAGAATTTCGTACCTTAGAGTATTCGAATGCAAATGCTATATCTTGAACACCAAGGATAACTTTGGGAAATTTGATTCTAAAACAGATGAAGGCATTTTCTTAGGCTATGCTACTTCTAACAAATCATATAGGGTATTTAATAAACGTTCTTTGGTTGTTGAGGAATCAATGCATGTTGTTTTTGATGAAACTAACTCCCTTGATCCAAGAAAGGATAATGTTGATGATGATGTAGGTATTCTAATGGAATAAGGAAATGATAAAAAACATCAACAAGAAGTTGTTTCCAAAGATGCTAAAAGGGAAGAAGTGGATGATCTTCCTCCTTACTTAGCTGCCACACATATAGAGCATGATCTTCCAAAGGAGTGGCAATTTCCAAAAGGACACTTAAAGGAGCAAATCATAGGTGAAACGTCAAAAGGGGTAACAACTCATTCTAAATTTAAAGATATTCACAATAATATTGCATTTATTTCTCAAATAGAGCCTAAGAATGTTAAAGATACCTTAAATGATGATAGTTGGGTGTTAGCTATGCAAGATGAGTTGAATCAATTTGATAGGAATAAAGTATGGACCTTAGTGCTTAAGCCTAAAGATGTGTCAATTATAGATACTAGATGGGTGTTTAGAAATAAGCTTGATGAGGATGGTGTTATAACTAGAAATAAGGCTAGACTTGTAGCTCAAGGGTATTGTCAAGAGGAAGGTATAAATTTTGATGAAACTTTTACACCTGTAGCTAGGTTAGAAGCTATTAGGATGTTATTGGCATATGCATCTCACATGAACTTCAAATTATTTCAAATGGATGTTAAAAGTGCTTTTCTAAATGGTTTTATAAATAAAGAAGTTTATGTTACACAAACCCCTGGTTTTGAAGATTTTAAATTTCCAAACCATATTTTTAAACTTACTAAAGCTTTATATAGCCTTAAACAAGTCCCTAGAGCTTGGTATGATAGGTTAAGTTCTTTTCTTATTGACCATGGTTTTGATAAAGGCAAAGCAGACACAACACTTTTCATAAAGCATTACAAACATGATATTCTTCTTGTTCAAATTTATGTTGATGATATCATATTTGGTGCTACTAATGAAAAGTTGTGCAAGAAGTTTTCTGAGTGTATGCAGGGAGAATTTGAAATGAGCATGATGGGAGAGTTGAAGTATTTGAGTGCTAGATTTCAATCCTTTACTAAGAAATCTCATTTGATTGCTGTGAAAAGAATTTTCAAATACTTGATAGGAACTATGCATTATGGTTTGTGGTATGCCAAAAATGATTCTTTTGATTTAATTACTTATTTTGATGCTGATTTTGCTGGAAATTTGTTGGATAGGAAAAGTACCTCAGGTACTTGTCATTTCTTAAGAAATTGTTTGGTTTCTTAGTTTAGCAAGAAGCAAAATTGTGTATCTTTATCAACTGCTGAATCTGAGTATATATCCGCAAGTTGTTGTTGTGCTTAAGTTCTTTAGATTCAACAACAATTAAGGGATTATAATGTTAATGTTTCTTGCACTTCTATTAAATGTGATAACACTAGTGCCATAAATCTATCTAGGAATCCCATTCAACACTGTAGAACTAAGCACATTGATATTAGACATCATTTTCTGCATGATAATGTGCAAAAAAGGAAGGTTGTATTAGAATTTTTTGATACAACTCATCAATTGACGGATATTTTTACAAATCCCCTAAGTGAATAACGATTAAATTTCATCAAACATGAATTAGGGATGATAGATGGGTCATTTTGGAAATAGTAGTGATTAGTGGACTTAGGAAACTTTAAGAAAATTCATAAAACTTTTTAAAATTCTTCAGTTTTAAGTCCTTGTACGGTCGTACAGCATTTGGTACGCCTGTACGGATACTCTACGATGAATTCCTAAATTCTGACAATTTCTGGTATGGCCTGTACTCTTTTCAGTATGACCATACATCATGTGGTATGGTCATACCAAATTTGGTACGCCCGTATGCCTTCCTGTTAAGAATTTCTTCTAAAATCCTCGTACGGTCGTACGCCTCGGTGGTACACCCGTACGCGATCATGAATTCCAAACATCTACCGCTCATACGGCCGTACATCTCACCCATACGCCCATACACGATATGAATTTTCAAGGCATTTTTGGCTCGTACAGCCATGCGCCCAACCCGTACAACCGTACGCGACGTAAAAAACTGTTTTTAAAGCTCATTTTTCTCATTTTTCACTCATTTCACTCAGTTTCCTCTCAAATTTCCTCTGAAATCCTCTCCAAACACACTCCCAACCTCTCACATTCTATTTGCACATTCCATATTTATCATTTTCGGTTGGTTTTTCAATCTTCTAATTATTTTTCTATTGTGTTTTTACTGTTTCATTGATTTTTAGTGCCTTTATTGAACTTTTTGATTTTCTGATTATTCTAGGCCTTTTTAGCTCTAGGTTCTTTAGAGTATTTTGCTTAGGATTGTATTTTGAACTTGTGTGTCAAATTTTATTAATTTATGTGCAGGTTTCAATTTTTGAGTTTTTAAAATCGCGTCGAAACTTTGCCGAAATTTTCAAAACTTCTATTTTTCACTATTTTATCAATTTTTTACTATTTGCACTCATGTCAGCCCCTACTGATCATGGTGGCTCTTCCTCATGGAGAGTCAAATGTACTTGTCCTCCCGGCTCAGGCCCTCGTGGCTTTTCTTCTGCCTCTGTCGTCAGGACCTCCATTCTGAGTAAGAAAATTTTCTCTAACTCTCGATTCACGTGTCATCCTACACTCCACCAGACCGGTTTGGAGGACGAGGTTCTGGGTTATTTGGCCAATATACGTTGGTCAAATTTTGCGTTTCTCCATAATTATTACATTCAGTCTGTAGCATTGGAGTTTTTACAGTCTTTCTCTCTATCTACTTCCTTTTCTTGCTCTTTCCGTCTCTTTAGGAGACATTACTCTCTTTCCCCCCTGATTTTGATGCCATATTTGGCTTTCCTACTAATGGCATTGCAAATGCCAAATATGCGGTCTTTAATCGCAATTCTTTCTGGAGGGACATTGCCCTCGACAGTGCTTTTAGGCCTTCTCAAATCCCCAGCTCTTTTCTACTGTCATCGACTTATCTCGTATCTCATCTTCGGGAGATCCAAGTCGAATGACACCATTACAAGCCCTGACCTCATTTTCTTGTACTGTATGGTCACAGGCACTCCTATCTAATTTGGACGCTAGCTTCAGACCTCTTTTCATGAGGTCGGCGTTCAGAAGCAGCTTGGCAGGGCTATTCTCTTTGGACCTCTCATTCATCACATCTTCCAGGAGCTGCATGCTTTCCCTCCAATCTGCCCTTCTCCAGGACCCCGCGGTCCTAATCTCGATCTTTTGTTCATTGAGCACTCTATGCTCTTTGAACATACTGCTGATGATGAGTTCGTCCTCCATTCTGAGTATATCACTAGACAACTCACCCACCTTCAATCATTGGAGCTTCCCAATGACACTGTTTTGATCTACGGCCAACGTGCTGTAGAGGTACTTTAGCGTCTGCAGGTTCCACTGCCAGATGAAACTCCTGCAGAGTGGCATGACCAGCCTGCTCTTACTCATGATGCTATACAACAGGCAGCTCTTAACCGCAAATGACAGCGTCATTTCACTGTTGGATCCTCTTCTTTAGGTGCTGTTCCTGAGCACACTGATTCAGCTGCTGCTGATCCTGTTGTTGCTACTCCTTCTATTGCTGATCTGCTGGCTTAATACTTTTCCATACTCTCTACTGTCGTTGCTGGACTTGAGTGACATTTTGACAGTGTTGACTAGCAGCTTACTCACCTTCGTCAGCATACTGCTTCTATTGATCAGTGTCTTGATCATCATATTACAGATTTTCATGAGTTTTATACTTCTACCTCAGAGGCTCTTCACTTTATCAGTGTCATGGTGGATCTATTTATTGTACCTCCACCGAGTCCACCTCCTCCTCAGGACCCAGAGTCATAGTGTCTATTTTGATGTTGACAAAAGGGGAGATATTTTATGAGTTTTTAGGACTTTTATGGATGTTAGTTATTTTATTTCTTTTGTTCAGTTATGTTATGTTTCTTTGTATTTGATTATCTTTGTACACTGAACATCTTTTGGATATTTTATATATATGAAGTTTATTCAGTTTATTTAATTTTGTTGATTATGTTGAGTTATGATTATTCTTGATGATTGATTGTTTATCTCTCTTCTTTGTGCTTGTTTGATAAACATTTAGTTTTATGGCATGTATTCCAAAACAAATGGGGAGATTTTCAAAAATTTTAAGTTAAAATTTCATTTAAATGAGTTTGTGCAAATTGAACTTAAATTAATTGTCAACATCAAAAAGGGGGAGATTGTTAGACCCTAGGTTTTGATGTTCGAGTCATATGTAAGTCAATTTAAGTTATTTACAAGTTTTAATAGTGTTTTTGTGACTGGTACTGGTGTACCAAATGACTTAGTTGAGTGGTACAGTCATATGGCTGACCGTACCTAGTTAGAACTGTTGTATTGAGTTTGGTACGGGTGTACCATTGGGTGGTACGGCCGTACGTGAGCTCGCAGGAAAATGGTTTGTCAGGAAATCTGTTTTGGTACGGGCGTACCATATGGTGGTATGGCCATACGCAAGCTCGCAGGAAAAGTGTTTGTTAGGAAACTTGGTTTGATACAGGCATACCAAGTGATGGTACGACCGTACCACATTTTCCTCTTATTTTATAACGGTAAAATTTGAATTTGTACGGGCGTACATGTCTGGTACGACCGTACGTGACTTATTGGAAAGACGTTTAAGTCTTTCAAATGACTAGTTTTAAAAAGAACTTTTCATATCTTTCAATTCTAACAGTAAAATTTTACAGAGCAACATCCTTTGAGCTTAGTTTTATCAGTTCCAAATAAGTTAAACTTGTATTTATGTATTAAGCTTTCAAATACTTTCATTGTTATTTTCGTACAACCTAGGTATTAGGTTTTGTAATTATGAAATTGGTGTGTGATTAATCCTTGGGGATTAAGTTTGTATTTGAGAGCTTGTGAGGATAGTTATTGTAAAGGTTTGAGTGTAAGCCTTGAAAACACTGGGGTATTATATTCATTTGTGGAATCCATTGTATAAATTGATTGAGATTTAGTGGAATCCTAAGTTGAGACTTAGGAGAAAGTAGACGTAGGCAAGAGTTTGACCAAACCACTATAAATCGCACGTGTTGCCTTCCGCAGAGAATTTTCAGTTATTTTGAAGTGTGATAATTGCAAACCTTCTTTCAAACTGATTCAACTCAAAAAGCTCCAAAAAATAAAAAAATAAAAACTCATTAAGAAAAAAATCATATTTTCTTTCTTAAAAATAAAATGCATTGTCAAGCTTACAAATTAAGAAATAGGTGTTCAAAAAATTGTACATATCCTATTCCGATCCTCAAAATTGATTGGAAAAAGCTATTATTATTGAATCCATCCTAAGATTGGAAACTACCCAAATTATGCTTGGAAAAGTACCAGAGGAGAGTTCATCAAAAACATTTGATTCTATTTTTTATGAATGTACAGAACGACTAAAAAATCCAGTAATTGATTATTGGGGGTAGGGTGAGGGAACTTGAGAAGGATTGGAAGAAACCAAATAGAATAGACAGGCTGGGTGTAAAAAAAATAGTTTAGAAAATATTTTATTAAATCATACAGAAATACTAATATTATTTTTTTTATATTTCTTGCATCTTTTATTAAAAATGAATTAAAGATATTAATGCTATGAAATAATTACTTCAGAAGAAAAAATCCTAAAAAATCTTGATGGGTAAAAAATATATAAGCAATTTTTAACGAAAATATAATTATTTATAACAAGGGATACACAAAATACACATTTACAAATATTTATTAATTTTATTTTATAAGAAATATTTATAATTAAAATTTATGATTATATAAACATATAAATATTTTATAATTTATATTTATTAAACCTATTTAAATTCAATTAAATTCGTTTAAATTGTTGAACTTAAACTCATTTAATTATAAAAAAATTAAGCGTCAAGAATGTAAAATTTAATGCAATTTGACTTATTTATACCTGTATTAATAGAAAAATTATATAAAATAATAAAAATTTTAATTTTTATCACATTAAAATTTATTGATTTTTTGAAAAATAATATCATAATAAAATGTATTTGTTATTAATTTAAAAGTATACCTAATTTTTTAAATTAATATTTAAAATGAAGTTAACTAATTATAATCACAAATGAACTAATAAATATTATTTTAATTTAATTTAATGGTAAAGTAAGAGATATTACAACCCTATTACTTAATTAAGTTGGTCACTTTAAATTTTTGACTTTTCATATGGAAAATCAAAACCCTGTTATTTAATTGAGGAGTGTGTTTGTATTTGTTTTAATGGTAAAACGGTATTTTAAGAAAGAAAAATGAAAATGACGGTCGAAATTTTGTAATTTGAATTTTATTTTTTCACACAATTAACCTTTCAAAATAAAACTGTTTTAATTATAAAATATTGATATTTTTATAAGTGATAGAGGTTATTTTGGGAATTAAAGATATACCGTTTCAAAATCAATTTAAATTTACTGAAACAAGTAAAAACATGATTTACTTTTAATTTATTTTATAGATATTTATATGTGTTGTTTGGATGATAAACAAGTGAATTATGCTTCATTCTTGTTTGGAGAAATTCACTTTTTTTGTTTCTTTTATTATACGAAAATATTACTTCAAAACAGTATTATAATTCTCTCAAATTTTAAAAAATTTAATATGATAAATCATGTTATTTAAAATGTAAGAGATTCTCATCTTATTCGATCATGATGTATGCTATCAAATTCCTGTTGTTGTTTCATTTTGTTTCCAAGCTACAGTTGATTAGTTGATTTGACCTGGAATTCATGCTATCATCCATGTCCTGCCTTGGGGAGTTTTTGCGTCAATTGTTTCCCTGCTCCAGAGCTCGGTTGATCTGTCCCAAGGTGACCTGTTTGTGTTTGGAGAGGTGTTTGCCAGGATTGTTGTTAATTTGCAAATGATGCCGATCCTTTGAAGCAGTGAAGCTGATACGAATCTTCAGGCCTCTCGATCATGATGAAACGGAAAAAAATGATGTAAACAACTTGAAAACCTACGAATGACAAAGAAATGGTATTCGACTTGGTGGCAATCCAAATATTGTACTTATAATAGATAATAGCTGCAATTACTAAAGTCCAAGAAGTAAGGTCCTTGCAGATCAATTTAAAAGCACCTACTGGTTACGCATATAGATATTGCTATTCCATACCAAATAAAGTTGGCAAGCACCCGATAGCATTTCAACCAAATTTGTGATTATCCCCTTCATCCATCAAATAAAGATATATTATTTAATAAAAGCTTTATCATTCTTTCCGAAATGCTATCTAATTTATATACGAGCTAACAGATTACTTATATAATCATCTATATGAGACGGCTAGCAACTAGGTTAGTTTATAACTTGAATTCAACCCAAAGAGGACTAATTTTTGAAATCATTAGTTACAGCAACAAATCATCTTGGTTTTTGGCTACGACCATTCAGACACCAAACTGTCCTCCGTAACAACCGTCAAGAGGACTTGCAGCTTTAACGTCCCCTTTGCGTATAGAAGAAAACATAATAACCAGGACAAGTTGGAGTGGCCTAGTGGCAAGGCCCTTCACACTTAAGACTAAGGTCTTGAGTTCGAGTCATCGTGGAGGCGAGATGGAAGGATTTTCATCAATGAAACTCTAGCCCCCTGGGTAGTGTACTTGTAAACCTTAACCGCATGAAATCCGGAGAAAAGCAGATTTTTTCAATAAATTCCTGTAATATTATTATGTTTTAGTTCTCTTTTTTATTTTCTTTTATTTCTATCATTTTAAAAAACCCATATTTTAACGTAAAATTAATAATTGACTAAAATAAAAGCATATATACTTTTGATGTAAATATATTTTTTTAAATATCACTCATTGGAACTCATAAAACTATAAAGCTTTAATGTTAAAAATGTTGTTATAAGCCATTGACTATAAAGCAAAGGCAGACGGACAACGAACTTAAGTGAAAATGACGTGGCACTTCTTCCAACTGTTTGACTCTTGTCTTGTTTGTATGTATGGCCCACTGCATGCATGGCACTGGTGATGTGAATGCTACGGCTAACCCTTGGAATTTTCAATCTTGTGTTTTTACTTCTTTCATAAAATTATTATTTAAAAATATTGTTTAAGAAATGTAGTTTCAGAACAAAATTAATTTAAAATAATTAGAAAATATTTTTTTTAGTATAAGGGTGAAATAAAACTTAAGAAAAGCATATTATTTAGGCACTGAATTCTATCTAATTATTATATTGCATTAAATTTTTAAAAGCAATAAAAATGAATAAAATAATATCCATGAAACCGATATAAAACAGTGGAAGAAAAGGAGAAAGGCAATCAAGTACAAGGGAAGAAGGCCTTAAAATACTAACAGAAAATGGAAACAAAGTCCTGGCAAAATCTCTCTTAGATTCCGAACGGTCCATCCCTCCAATATGTATCTACATTGCATGTTCTCCTGTATATAAAAATTAAATCGCTCGATCAAATGAGGAAAAAGTTAAATTTATAATATGTTTGTTGAAGTTTAATGCATGGGTTGTAGATGTGACTAAAGCTTAGGAAAAGGCCTCGTTCTTGGGGAGAAACTGGGAGAAAGACTGGTAGACGAACCTCTTGAAAGGTAGTTACAACGTGAATTATCAACACAGACCCAAAAAGAATAGCTGAAAACAATACAGAACATTCTTCTTTATAAAAGTTCACATCGACCCAAAAGAAAAAAAGGTTCTGAAACGGATGGTCTAGTGAAGATACATGAGAAACAGATATTCGTTTGGTATTGGGATTGAAGGAGAACTGGTGAGGTGAAAATGGTAGGAAATTATGTGATGAAGAAAGAAATAGTTGAAGAGATAGGAGTAATAGGAGGGTTAATAATGGTGCAGCTTTTTTATGCAGGGAATTCAGTTTTCTCAAGTTATTTAATGTCTCTTGGCTATACTACTTTCACCATTGTTATCTTCGGTACCTTCGCCACATTTCTCCTCACCTCTCCTCCTGCTGTTTGTTTTGAAAGGTATTATTAATTGTGCGTTCTTTATCATGAATATAGGAATTGTTGTTGATTGATGAATGCATGTTCTCTGAATTTTGCAGAAGAAAATGGCCAAAAGAACTCACATTCAAGTTGATGATCCAACTCCTCTTGATCTCGATTTCAGGGTGAGTTGGTTCGTTATAGTTTCTCTTTGTTTCCTTTGGGTAGCTTTTCCATCTTTATTTCTTGAATATTTGACAACAGATAAAGCTTTACTTCGCATACTATGAATTATGCTACTCTCTCATCCTCTTCCTGGGCTAAGAAAGATTTAGAGTTCAAACTTTAATATCTTTTTAACCGTTCTTTATCTGTTAACGAATGTAAACGAAATCTCGAGGATGGCTCTATAGAATTTTATCTGATGTTTGTTTGTTGATTCCGTTTTGGCAGGGTAACTTTGTTTCAGTCCTTGCTCTTAAAGGGGATTAAGCTAACATCGCCCGCACTAGCAATGGCCATGCCAAACCTTGCTCCTGGTCTTACTTTCCTCATCGCTTGGACCGTCAGGTATAGCATCCGAACTTCTGTTTACTTGAGTACTGAATCAACTAACTCTACAGGCCATTTCTTTTTCAGAAGCTTAACGAACACTCTTGCCTTCAACTAACATAAAATTTTATATTATTTCATAAATTTAAATTATAAATATATATCTGAATTTAATTCATATATATAAATATATATGTATCAAACTCATCTTTAATTTGTAAAGGGAAAGATTAATAGATATCATATTTAGGAAATTCAATTTAATAAAAATGTTAGAGAATTTATTGGATTTAAATTAACATTACTATTAGTCAAAATTAATTTTAAATATCAATTATACCTTCATATATATATATTTAAATTTAAAATCCTCTTTGAAAACTATAACTGCATTTTATTCATCAATCTAATTCACTTGTAGAAATATATACAAGAAGGTCAGTTAAGTATTTTCTGATGACAATAAATGTAATGCACCAATTACCAATAATTCGTCATAAATGTTATGGCAGGTTGGAGAAAGTTAGTCTAAGTTGCATATACAGCAAAATCAAGCTTGCAGGCACGTTCTTGTGTGTATTAGGTGCGGTGGCAATGAGCCTATTGCACAGTTCTAAACCAGCACAAGAGTCTGATCTTTCGGTTTCTCCGGTTGATGAAAATTTTGATGAGCAAAAAGTGATTGGATGCTTGTATCTCATGGCAGCTGTTTTTATTTTATCGAGCAATATTGTGTTGCAGGTAATTAGTCCAAAAGGAATCATTTCCAAAATTATAACATCTCAATGGGTAGAGCCTAATTAACTAACCAGAACTTGTTTGGATTATATATGATAAACACTGACAGGCTTCAACGTTGGAGGATTTTCCTGCACCCATGTCACTGTGCGCGATAACATCGTTGATCGGTGTAGTCATAACAGTGATTGTTCAATGGTTTCAAGATTTGAATTCTGGCGTTTCTTGGCATGTTATGCATCTCGGATACCTCGCTGCCTATTCTTTAGTGGTAGTTAGTTGCTCCTTAATGGATATCATGATTAATTCTAGTTGTTAATAAATGATTATCAGCCTTAATCATGGGATATTATATATATATATAGACAGGTGCTGTTGGTGGAGCATGCCTAAGCTTCAATGGATGGGCAATGAAGAAAAAGGGTCCAGTTTTTGTCTCAATGTTTAGCCCCGTTGGAACTGTCATCTCCATCATTCTCTCAATCGTGACCTTAGGCGAAACCATCAGAATAGAAAGGTAAAAGCTACGAATTCATCTGGTTTTCTGAAGAGAAATTGATAAGATTTGCAGTTTTCTTTGCTTACCCAGTATTCAACCCAATGAATTCCGGTTCATTTGCAGCTTTGCCGGCATGGTAATGATGTTTACTGGCCTCTACTTTGTGCTGTGGGCTAAAGGCAAAGAACGCCACCTTCCCGCAGATGCTGCCATGGAGAGCAATGAATGCAATACCAAGAAGCCTCTGTTAACTTAACAATGCCGGCTTTCTTATAGATTGTACGTCGAATTCCTAGAAGTTAATTCCCAGAAATCACAGAACAGATCAATGCAAGTAACGTATAAATAGTAAAAGTTTAGTTTATAATAATATATAATTTACATGGATCCGGCTACTATATACTTTACATGCCGCGACGCCAAACAGGAAATGGATTGATAAGGTAAAATATATAATACAGGAAAGTAAAAACAGAACGAAACAGAACAAAAGCCTAGGAAGGATACGTTCAACTTGGACAAGGTTAGGTCAAATCAAACTGAGTTCTAAACACCAATTAGATCCATTTGAGGATTTGTCCTTACACTTTCATGTCTCAATTTACTGGTTTATTGGTAGAGGCAATGAATTTGCAGTGGACTTTTAACTAAAATATGTATCATAAGAAACAAGCTAAAAACAGAGTAATACAAAAAAAATAAACAAATAAAAAAATTGAATGGAGGATGATATTATTAATTGATTTATAAATTATGTACTTGTAAATATTATTCATTTCGTGGAAATTTAATTATTTTATAAAAATAGAGGGAGTGGAAGGTGTATTTGGTTAGAGGATGTGGACCACGTAAAGAAAGATATAGTCGAGAAGTAATTTTGAGGATTGATGGAGACTCCAAACAGAACCCATGACCATGTTTTTGCTTTTCTTTACTCCTATGCCCTTCCCAAAATTAAATAAAAAAATTTAAAAGGACCAAAAACCAAAAAGAAAAGTCTTCACTGCTTCCGCATTCTAATTAGGAAAATATTTTTTTAACCTTTATTTCCTTTTTCAGTGTGAATATTTGTTATATATATTTAAATTATGCATATTTAACAAATATATTTTATTTAAAATATTTATAATTTTAATATAATATAAAATATATTAATATCAAAATAATTTTAAAATGTTAAATGTTCTTATCAATGTGAAATCTTAGAAAAGATTAATCTATTTCTATAATAATTTTTATCCTTTGAACTTTACATTATCATATTACTAAGATTAACTTTCATCCACAATCAACAAATAAATCTCATAACCAAAAATTTTTCTTTATATTCGATGATTAATCTAAATTTTATTTTTATTTTAGCCCATTTTAATCAAACAATGTCTAAATTTTATTTTTATTTTTATTTTTATTTTAGCAATGTTATTAAAAATATCGTTTGAAGGTAAAATGGATGCTTTTAGAAATAATTCATGAAAAATTAGTTTAATAATTTTAAAAAATGTTTATAAACCTATTTTATTGTCGTTATTTATTTTTATTTTATTAAGATATTGAATCATTGAAATCTTAAGGATTAATTTGTCTCAATAAACAAACAATTAGAGCATAAAATATAATGAAAAATAAAATGCTATTATTTAATTTCCATATGAACAATATTATTATTATTATTATTATTATTATTCAAATTTTAAATAGGTATTTATGATTATCCTTTTGCTTAAATTAAATTTATCAAAAAAATTTTATTTTCAAAAGGAATCTTTCTGACATTAATTAACTTCGCCTTAATTAAATGGTGGCAAGAAGTTGACTAACCAACCTAGCTACATTTAATTACATCACAATATAATAACAATGAATAATAATATATTTAATAATTATTCCCTATTTTTCATATATTTAAATATTAATCTATATTGAATTATGTAAAATATTATAATTTATTTTAGTTTAAAAATATAATTTTTATTAAAATATAATAATAAATAACCATGCTTACCCATTTGCTAAAAAATAATTTAAAATTATAAATATTCATGAAATATAATTGTTTATGTTAAAATAAAATATAAATTATTTTAATTTATATATATTGGATTTAATTAAATTTATTTAAAATTTTGATATATTAAAAAATTTGAAAAATTTTAAATTAATTATAAACAAATTTAATTTAAATAAGGTAAAATTTGATTTAATTTAAGATAAAAAATATTTAATTTAATATTATTTTAGCAAGAATAGATTTTATGAGAAGGGATTCGATGGCTTGTATTTTAACTTGAAATCATAAATTTTGGGCAGGGCGAGTCTTTTGGTGGAGGAATGCTTGTCACCTACTCCTTTCTTTGGTTCGCCATTTCTCTCCTGTATGCTTCTTCCAACTTTTTTTTTTTTTCTTTCTTTGTTTTCTGACTTAGAGATATAGAAGGAAATCAAGCTCTTGGTCTTTGGTTGCTCGCTTTGCTTCTTCAATGGAGAGGCATAAATGCAAGCTCTGCTCTAGAACTTTTGCTAATGGCAGAGCTTTAGGTGGTCACATGAAGGCCCACTTAGCCACCTTGCCTCTTCCTCAAAAAACCACCGTGATTCATCAGCAGCAGGAGCAACTAGGAACTGACTCTGCTTCATCTTCGTATTCATTTTCGGGCGAGGAACAAGAAATCGAGAAGTTGGAAGTGGAAGGGAAAGCTTTGATTTATGCGTTACGAGAGAATCCCAAGAAAAGTTTCAGGTTGGCAGATCCTGAGTTTTCTTTTGCTGTTGATGCTTATTCTTCTGTTATTGTTCAAGATAGAGAGAGTGAGACAGAGTCACGAAACCCAACTCGTAGACGATCTAAAAGAACTCGAAAATCGAGTTTTCTTGATAATCAGAAACGTAATTTTGACGTCAAGAAAGTTAAGTTGAAGAATCCAAGTTCAGCTGCTGAGTTTCCGCCTCCGTTACAGCCACCGCAACCGATGGAGCAAGAACCGGTAAGTTCTGTCTCTGATACTTCCCCTGAAGAAGATCTTGCCCTGTGTCTTTTGATGCTTTCAAGAGACATTTGGACGAGAAACGATGATGAAGAACAGGATCAAGACCAAGATATTAACAACAAAGATGGATCATTAGATCAAATAACGTTGGGGACCAAGAAAAGAGAGGAAACCATTAAAGCCCAGAAGTTGAGATGTGAGAAATGTAGGAAACAATTTCGATCTTATCGGGCATTGGTTTCGCATAAAAAGATATGTTCTTTAAATAGCAAAGAAGTAAGAAACGATAATGGAAACGCAAGAATCTTCGAATGTCCATATTGCTTCAAACTTTTCGGGTCCGGACAAGCACTCGGCGGCCACAAAAGGTCACATCTTGCAAGTTCTTCGACGATCACTTCTGCTTCTGCTGCTAATTATGCCATGGAAAGTTCTTCTAAAAACATAAACAAACTGATAGATCTTAACATGCCTGCTCCATTGGATGATGATGAATTCAGCGTAGTGTCGGATGCCTAATTCTTGGACACTATCAAGTTCCTAACGAGATCTGAGTTGAGTTTTCTGCAATTTTGGTAAAGTGGGTTCGCTTTAATTATAGATAATCTTTACTTATTTACTCATCCTCTTTGCTTTCTTTCTTCTTCTCCTTAGATTTTGGTAACTTCCATTAATGGCCATGTAAAACAAATTCATTTGTTTTTATCTGAACTTCTCAGCAAATTGTCCTGCTTAATCTCGGATTAGTTAGTTAATCTTATCATTCTGTAGGTTGCAATAGAAAATTATTTAATTTATTTAGTGAAGTGACCAACCCATTTAATGCAGAATAATCCATAGGTTACTAGCGTAATTTGTCCCCGACTTTATATCTTGTGTTGTTTGTTGTGTGTGTCATTCTTTCACCGATTCACGTGTTCTGTGACAGCAAAATTAAGTGAAGTTGTTGCTTCTTCTAACAGCTCAAGTGAAAGCTTGCTAACTATCTATTCCACATCTCAAGGAATACTGTTCCTCTTCATTCTTGATCATCATTTTTAGTTTTAATTTCTATTTATGTGCAAATTTTGAGAGTAGTGGTTAACTGCAAGTGGGTTTTGCACAAAGTTAATGTTTAGCATTTAGGATTTAAAATTTAGATCAAACACTAAAAAATGTTGTCACCTTGTTAATCTGTTCTCTTCTAGTTTCCACCTATTGTATTTGTACAACTTTTCTGAAATGCTCTAATGATGTTTCTATTTAATGGTAGATTTTGAGATGAAATATTAATCCATTTGATTTCAAAAGGATCCTTAATTTATTGAATTTAGAATAATTAATCATCTTTTTATAAATCACAATGGGTAAGAAAAATGAAATTTGCTTCTTTTTTAACCCTTTAGTTTGGGATAAGTATATGGATAATATGCTTGATATTTAAGCATTTAGAGTTGAATCAACCGAAAGAAGGAGGCAAACATTAAAGGACAAAGGCAAGAATTATAGAATGCTATGACCGGTAATGTGCATCTCAAAAGACATGAAATATCACTTAAATAAGCTGATCCAAATATCCAGGCAAAAGCAGCTCCCCTTCCACTATGATTCTTCTCCAATATCATTCAAGTTTAACGCTTTTCCTTCCCTTCTTTAAACATTAACTCTCTTATTAATAAGGTATTTTCGTTTCATCTAGATTCATATTATAAAATTATAATATGTATTAATTTTTATTAAATATTAAATATTTATTTATTATAGCATTATTATATTATTAGTAAGTTCATAATTTTATTTCATGAACTCGGTTATACAACAAATTTTCTTATTATAATTATCATCTTAACCAAAAATATTAATTCTCATATTATCCAATTTAATATATATAATTTGTCAATATGACATATATATATATATATATAGATGAAATAATGGTACAATAATAAAATGCGTTATTTATTAATAATTTTAACAATAAATATTAGCTTGACTAACGCTTATATACGTTCCATATTATGGAAAATTATTGGATATTGTTTTAGAAATTTAGAAAAATAAAATAAATACACAGAATTTGTAGTTTGGCAGTTGGGAGCAGACATATAACACATAACATATGACTGCCACTGCACGACATTAGTACGACATAGTACATCATGTTGGATAAAAGGGTAATATAGGAAATTTGCATACGAGGGGATTTGCCCGAAACATGAGTTGTTCGAGGATTGCGATAATCATTTTTGGGATTCAAAATATATAATAAAAATTAATTTTTAAATTATTAGATTACCTTTCTTAATTATGGGATCCAAAAAAACTTTATTTTATCTTGTCCAACTTTTAATTTATAGCATTATCTACAAGAAAAATATGTCCAAAACAATGTATAAAAGTTAATTTATCAAATATTCGATAGTTTCGATTATGTATATTTGAAGTGGATAAAAAATATGTGTATAACTAGATGATAATTTTTAATATGATTTGTCAATTTGATATAAACATAATATAAAAAATGAATTTAAATTATTTATAATTAAATTTGTATCCATCACTATTAATATAATAAAAATCAAATTATATTATATTTTAATTCATTAATTTAATTTAAGCATGCTTTATAACTCCAATCATCATATATTAAATTTAACCCATTAATTTTTTTAAAATTATATTATTTTAAATTTATTTTTATAAATTAAATATATCAAATTAATATAATTATAATTTTTATCATGTTTTTGACACATATTCGAATTAACTTAGCAGATATATATGTATACTTAATTAAAATTAAAGATAATATGATTTGTTTCTATTAATTTAGTGCACTTGCAACGAAGATTTAGGATTTTATGTGGACCAACTTGAGGGGGAGGAGATGCCAAAGGCCAAGGCCCTCTCTAAAATAGTGAAATTTTATTGGCTTCAGTTAGATGGTATTTATAAATAAATAGTTTAATTTTTTAGCAAATTATAATAAATCAAAAATAAAAAATAGTAGAAAAGACACACGTTAATAGGCATAGAATCTGAGAGGAGCATGGGAAACAGACCATAATTATCAGTGTCTGATTGTTTAGTGCAGCAGCAGCAGATATGATTACTCAAGATGCATCTGCAACTGCATCATTTGACCATTAACAGAGTAATCAAACTAACTCCTCCTCATCATTACACTGTGGATGCGTCTCTATATGCATACGGTAGGCACGCAGGCACAGCATCGTCATCGTCATTCATGATCATGATTTGATGATTCATATCTACCTATCCAAAACTATTTTATCAATCATTTTTAATTTATTTTTGAAAATGAGAAATTTTTATATTGAAATATATATTTTTTATTTTTTTTATTTCATTTTCAGGTACAATTTATGTGTTGCATTATTACAAGATAATGTTTATTTTTCCCTCATTAATAGATTTAATGAAATGCGTGGCTTGAGAGTAGACCCATCTCAACTATATCCCAACTATACGAGCAGCCATTAAAATACTTGATAATGACATTATATTATACGACCAAGCAAATTAAAATCAAAGTCAGTATTTTAATTTATGAAAATGGTTTCCGAGAAAAGGAAATAAAAAAAAATATATAACTAAAAAAATTACTGATTTCTAAATGGCAGCAGAACGGTGTCGTTTTCCAAAAATTAGGTGCAGACACGATTTTTAATGTGATCCATGCGGAGGAAAGATTAGCGACTAACCAGTGCAGCAAAGCAATTCGCATTTTATTACTAAATTAAATAATATTCAAATTATAAATCATGCTATTATCGTTTATTAATTTCAATAATACAATTTTAACATTTCCTGCATTAAGTAAATCCATTAATTACTTCATAAGCACATCGTCTTCTTCATTTTCTTATAATGCATGATAATTATTTTTAAAATTTCAATTAATAATATTATATTATTTTATTTAATATAATTTTAATAAAGCACAACATATATTTTAAAATAAAATTTATTTATATATCAGGTAAACAATAATATTTATTTTAAAACAAAATCCTCTTTTATTTAATTATCTCTAAAACTAAAAATAATTAATAATAAAATAAAAATTGTTTCTTTCTGGATTAAAATAAGAATAGGACATAATAAAATTTTAATAAAATCGAAAGGATTTATTAAATTAGGATAGAGAAAGTAATTATTATTATTTTGATTATTTAAATGAATATTGAATTTTATTTAAAATTTTTAAAATACACAGGAGAGAGTCATTGGGATGAAAAATAAGGACAGCAATTGTCATTAAGTCAAACCTGTGAGGCAATAATATAAATATTTTCTTCAATTAAAAAGCGTAAAATAAAAAAACGAAGAAAGAAAGCAAAATCGAATAACCCGTCGGTTTGGTGAAATCGGACGCTTTGTCATTGGTTTTCTTCGCTTTCGCCATCTTTCTCGATTATTACTGCCTTCATTCGGAAATCGAAGTTTACCATTAAGATCTGTAAGTTAATTAGTTGTATTAATTAATTAATGATTTTTACAAAATTCTGTTCTAATGATTTTATGAACTTTAGATCTTGCGTTGTTTGCGTTGTCTTATATTTTAATCTTCGGATCTCTGGGGTTTGGTTTAATTACAGCTCGAGTTTTGAGGGTTTTTTCTTTGACGGGGAAGAGCTGTGAGGATAAGTAGAGAGTTCGTGGAAGTATTTTTGTGGGGAGATCTTTAGGTTGGAATTTTATTTTAGATGGCTTCCAATCCTCCATTTAATGTGATGGAGGATCAGACGGATGAGGATTTCTTTGATAAATTAGTTGATGACGATTTTGGTCCAACTGATAATTCCGATTCTGTCCCTAAGTTCACCGACGGTAGTGATTCTGATGAGGCTAAAGCTTTTGCTAATCTGAGTATTGAGGATGCAAGCAGTAGTGGTGCTGGTAATGGTGGAGTTGAGGATAAAGGTGATAATACTACGGTGCATGCTAGTACGGGTTTATCTGGTGGCGAACATGTACAAGAGAATGAAAGTAATGCATTGGATTCAGTTAACTCATTGGGGTCTGATAACGTTGTTGAAACAAATGATGGGATCGGTGTTGGATCTGAGCTTGCGTCTGAACCAATGGTGGGAAAAACTACCGATACGGTGAAATCAGGAGTTAAAGAGGTCGGATGGAATTCGTTTTATGCAGATACTTTACCTAATGGGAATCATGGATTTGGTTCATATTCAGATTTTTTTGATGAATTTGGTAATGGTTCAGACAGTTTTCCTGGGAAAGTTGATGAAAGTGCTCATCCAGAGAATAAAGATGGCGGTGGTAGTGGCCGGCATAATTCAGTTAGTCGTGAGGAGTATTACGAAAATACACAAAGCTATGGAGGATCCAATGAAGAGAGTGTAAATGGGCAGGATATGAGTAACAGTCAGTATTGGGAGAGCATGTATCCTGGGTGGACGTATGATTCCAACACTGGTCAGTGGTATCAAGTGGACAGCTTGGATATAACAGCTAGTTCACTAGGGAGTTATAATGCTAATGGTGCAGGAAATGAATGGGAAGCTGATTCTGGTGGAAAAACAGAGATGAGTTATTTTCAGCAGATTTCTCAACCTGTAGTTGCAACTTTGGCTGAGACTAGTACATCTGAGAGTGTATCTACTTGGAATCATGGCTCTCAGGGGGTTAATAGCGGTTACCCAGAACATATGATTTTTGACCCACAATATCCTGGTTGGTATTATGACACAATTGAACAGGAATGGCGCTCTCTGGAAAGCTATACATCTTCTGTTCAACCAACGACAGTGGAAAACCATGTTTATCAAAATAATTTGCATTTTGGTGATTCTTATTCTCAAACTAGTAACAATATCTATGGTGGATATGAGCAAGATGATAAGCAAGTGTCACAAGCCTATGTTAATCAAGGCCAGTATGGCAGCTGGGGTGACTCTTATAGTAACTACAATCAGCAAGGATTGAACATGTGGCAGCCTGGCAATGTTACTGGGGCTGATAATGTTTCAAAACTTGATGGAAATGAAAAGTTGCAGAATGCTTATGATTCAAATGCGTCCATGAACAACCTTCCAAATCATCAGAAATCTTTTAACTCTGTAGGGAGAATTCCATCATATGACAATTTGAATCAGGGTCATATGGAATCTAACGGTTTTGTTGGGTCACAAAATTTTATATCAGGCGGGAATTTCAGTCAGCATTTCCGTCCAGGAAATTTGAAGCAAAGTGACCAGATGGGCATTTCAAATGATCTCTCTGGCATTCAGAAATCAGTAAATGTTGCCCAACAATCATTTCAGAGCAACCAGCAGTTTTCTTATGCTCCAATTGCAGGCAGATCATCTGCTGGCCGTCCTCCACATGCGCTGGTTACATTTGGATTTGGTGGAAAGCTCATTGTGATGAAAGATAATAGTTCAAGTTCTCTTGGGAACTCATCCTTTGGAAGTCAGGTGAGAGCTCCTCAAATATTTCATTAGATAACTGGTGAAATTTGAATTATTGGAAGTTGATATATGCTGGTTACCTTAATTGACAATAAAATCAATTTTGTTAACTTACATGATCATTCTAAATGCTTATGATTGGTTGTTTCATAAAGGAACCTGTAGGAGGCTCAGTATCAATTCTGAATTTGATGGAGATCATCTCTGGATATGCTAACAATGCTTTGAGTGTTGGAGGGAGCTGTTCTAGTTATTTTCAAGCACTCTGCCAACAATCCTTTCCAGGTCCACTGGTGGGAGGGAGTGTTGGAAGTAAAGAGTTGAATAAGTGGATCGATGAGAGGATTGCTAGTTGTGAATTATCTGAAGTTGATTACAAGAAAGGCCAAATGCTAAAGTTGTTACTCTCTCTGCTCAAAATAGCTTGCCAACATTATGGAAAACTTCGATCTCCATTTGGTGCTGATGCTTCTTTGAAGGTAAATTCCTTGTTTGATCTTCTGTCATACTTGCTATATTTCATTTGATTTCCTAAATATTTGTGTTTTACTTGAATAGTTTCCATTATTCAATGTATCATCAAATAGGGAGCAGGCCTTGCAGTTAAAACTTATTATATCACTGCTAATTTTGTATCTAACTTGAATATTTTCCACTGTTCAATGTATCAAATAGAAAGTCAGCCTTGCAGTTTATGTACTGCATTTGCACATTGTCTTAACAGAATTTCTATGCATGTTCTTTTGCGATTCTGTGTTACAAGTCTTTCCTGGTCATTACAAAGGAATATCTTGTTTTGGCTATTGCATTTCTGTGGGTTATCGAGTTACTGAAAGAACCACCTCTTATGGTAAAACTCCTCAACATCTTTGTAGCCCACGTACTCTTTGCATTCACTTGGCAGAAACCGTGCAGTGTGTCCTGGACTAGAAATTTTTTTTTTCCATATCCAAATTTCAATCTTCCAAACACAACATTTTCCAGAATCATTCTGGAAGAGCGTGTCATTTTTATTGAGGCTGAAATGACCTATGAATTGTGAATGCAGCATGCATAGTTGTGTAATCAGAAATATGTTTGACTGGAAAAGGAATTAAAATAACTTAATATAAGGGGTACAAGCTCTAGATTAGTGATAGCAGCAGGAGGTTCAACATATTTGAAGAAAAGGAAGGGCAACTGAATCATTTTGTTTGGGGCAAGCTATAGTTGAATTTAATTTCTTAGCTATCTCATCACATGTCATTCCAAAGGCATCCATAGTTCAATCACAAATAATGAAAATGACTCATTTATAATCCAGCCTTATTTTCTACAGGATAGTGATTCTCCAGAATCAGCAGTTGCGAAACTCTTTGCATCAGTGAAGGGGAATGACACACAATTCAGTGGTTTTAGTACTGTTAGCAGTTGCTTGCACAGTTTGCCATCTGAAGGACAAATTAAGGTATCCCATTGACCCCATTGCATTATTGTACTGTTCTATAAAAATCTATCATTTTGTAAAAGATTTCAATGAATGTTATAGGCAACTGCTTCTGAGGTACAGTATCTTCTGGTTTCCGGTAGAAAAAAAGAGGCCTTACAACGTGCACAAGAAGGGCAGTTATGGGGACCTGCACTTGTGCTTGCTTCACAACTTGGTGATCAGGTTGTTTGTTCATTTATTATGCTGTGTTTGCTTTATTTTGACCATTGCATGTTTTAAGGAAGAGAGTTGGATATTTACTACCATGTGTGTCTTTGCACGCCTTTGGTGGCTGGCTGGTGACTTGGTGGGATAAATGCAGTTCTATGTTGACACTATCAAGCAAATGGCACTTCGCCAGCTAGTAGCTGGATCACCGTTGCGGACATTATGTCTTCTAATTGCAGGGCAACCAGCAGATGTATTTTCAGTGGACTCCAGAGTTGATAATAGTTTCCCAGGTGTCATGAATCAGCTGCCTACCCAGGTGATATATAATGCCTTGCTTGTTCTATGCTCGCATTCACTTAACTGTAGTCACTTGTGTCTTTAACGTCAAAGAATTGAAAGGATACCTTTTGCAGTGGAAGAAACATGAACGTTATGTTCTGAAATAAAATGTCATTCTGCTGGCACGTGCCTGATTTGTTTCTGTTTATTTGCAATGTCTATATGGTATCATTCATGGCATGAATTTAATGAAGACTTACTCTCAATGCTGTGCCAGAATTCTATGAAAAACGTGGTCTTGATGCAGCTGACATGTTACTACATACTTTTCTTTTTATAAATATATATATTTTTTCCTTTGCAAGTGCTTGTCTATGATAAGGCTGCGTGGATACATGCATCTTCATAGAGAATGATGTATTGATGTTTTTCCATGGACTGCAGTTTGGGACAAATAGCATGCTTGATGACTGGGAAGAGAATTTAGCTGTTATAACTGCAAACAGAACAAAAGATGATGAGCTAGTGATCATACATCTGGGTGATTGCCTTTGGAAGGATAGAAGTGAGGTATTTTATCATGTTAGATCACTTATTTCCTAGCTTTCTTTCCAAGGTATTGTCCTGATCTTACTCAATTCGACTACTCAGATCATTGCTGCACACATTTGCTACTTAGTAGCAGAAGCAAACTTTGAATTATGTTCAGACACTGCTAGATTATGTCTTATTGGAGCAGATCATTGGAAGCAACCTAGGACTTACGCTAGTCCAGAGGCAATTCAGGTGTGCTTATCTTTGTTTTCCTCGTTTTTGTGGATCTTGTGTATTTTTTCTATTAATGTCGTAATGGTTTCATATAATGCACTTTTTCTCAAGATTTGGCAGCTTGTGTCAATTAATTGTAGTTTCCTGGGAGATAATTTCCCTATTGTATGAGGTGTTTGATTCAATTAACTTTCGTTAACATGCCTACTGACACAAATACCTAATTTAATCTCAACAAAGTATTGATCAGAACTTTCCATAGTTGGTGTTTTTGGAGGTCTCACTGAATTGGCTTAATGGGTGCATGGACAGAGAACTGAGTTGTATGAATATTCAAAGGTGCTTGGCAACTCCCAGTTTATCCTGCTACCTTTTCAGCCATATAAGCTGATATATGCATACATGCTGGCTGAAATTGGTAAAGTTTCCGATTCATTGAAGTAAGTGACGCACTTATCAGGTTTGCTGCTTTAAAAATGTTCTTTCAGTTTTATAAACATTATGAGTTGATCCAGGTATTGCCAGGCGATCTTAAAATCACTAAAAACTGGGAGAGCTCCAGAAGTAGAAACGTGGAAGCAATTAGTACTATCCCTTGAGGAGAGGATTAGAACCCATCAACAGGTATTAGTCTTTCATTTAGTTTGTAGTTCCTTCACCCACCTAAATTAATCAATATTCTGTTTTCAGGGTGGATATGCAACAAATTTGGCTCCAGCAAAGTTGGTAGGTAAATTGCTAAACTTTTTTGATAGCACTGCACATCGAGTTGTGGGTGGTCTACCACCACCTATACCGTCATCTCAAGGGAGCATACAAGGTAATGAGCATCAACCCATGGGCCATAGGGTGTCAGCTAGCCAATCAACGATGGCAATGTCATCATTGATGCCTTCTGCGTCAATGGAACCCATTAGCGAATGGACAGCTGATGGCAAAAAGAAGATGCATAACAGAAGTGTTTCTGAGCCAGATTTTGGTAGAACTCCTAGGCAGGTAGGAAGAAATTTTTGGTGGAGAAATGTTTATTACTTAATTTTTCCCGGTGTACAGGTTATAATGCTGTATTTGTTCCCAAAAGAAAGATTTTTATGTTGTACTGAGTTATGAGTTCTTTCTTGCTTCAGGAATATTCACCAAAAGAAGAAACCTCATCTAGTTCACAAGGCAAAACAACGTCTCGGTTTGGTAGTTTTCGTTTTGGTTCTCAACTTTTGCAAAAGACAGTAGGGTTAGTCTTGGGGCCCCGCTCTGATAAACAGGTGGTTTTCTCAGATATTTGGTTTTTGTTAGTTTTTTGATGGAGAAATTTGCAACCGATGTCTTGGCAAAGCCTTGTTAGTGATCATTGTTTGTTTACTGAAGGCCAAATTGGGTGAAGAGAACAAATTCTATTATGATGAAAAGCTTAAGAGATGGGTTGAGGAAGGTGCTGAACCTCCTGCTGAAGAAGCGGCCCTGCCTCCTCCTCCTCCAACTTCATCCTTCCAGAACGGTGCATCTGACTACAACTTGAAATCTGCACTGACAAATGAGGGATCTCCCCCTAATGGGAGTCCAACATTTAGGTCTTCTGCTCCCATGGAGCATTCTTCAGGGATCCCACCTATTCCAGCTAGTTCTAATCAGTTTTCAGCTCGTGGACGAATGGGCATACGATCAAGGTAATTTGAAGCCTATCTTTACTTTGAAATAAAATCAGATTGTAGTTAAGAATAATCCCAGCACAGAAAGCTTATTATCAAGCCAAATGTTTTTTTTTTTAACTAATTCATTTTGGTCGGGGATGGAGGATGGATGACCTATTGGAAAAGCAGCTTATTCAAGGGGAGTTGTTTGAATGCTCAGAAATATTGTTTCAGTGAAATATTCACCGATTAGTTGTTTGACTGTATGAAACAATTGTTTGAGGTTTCTAGTCTTGATTGGAGTAGAGCATGATTCTCGTCCTCAGTTTTGGTTTTGTACCTGGACAATTGATGGCTCCTTCATGAATGGGAAATTGGTTGATCTGAATGAATTAGGAACTACTGGCTCTATAGAAAACCTGATTTGAGTTGCTTTACTTGTTATATTTACTACTTTTGAATGCAATTATTGAATACATGTTAAAATTTTCCTTGGTTTAGTGAACATCCACCCCTTAATATTTTCAAGGGGAGTTATGTTGAAGGCTAAGCTTTCATTTACTTTTGCTTTTGACTTCATCTTGCAATTCATTTACTGATTTTCAACAATGATATTCACTGGTGATTCTTAGGTACGTTGACACCTTCAACCGAGGTAGTGGAAACTCGGCAAACAGCTTCCATTCTCCTTCAGTTCCATCAATCAAACCTGCTGTTTCTGCAAATGCTAAGTTCTTCGTTCCATCACCTCCACCAACTGAAAATTTGACAACACATACAGTTGCGGAAAATGTGCAAGAGAGCACAGCAACTGCTGAAAATACTTCAGTTCCTGCTGATAACTCTTTCCAGTCTCCCTCATCCTTTTCCAGAATGAATGTGCAAAGGTTTCCAAGCACGGGTAATGTTACCAGGGAGAGGACAGAAGATGGCAGTGGCCCCATGTCGTCTCACTCTCGACGAACTGCATCATGGAGCGGAAGCTTCAACAATTCATTTAGCCCTCCTAACATGAGTGAAACCAAAACTCTAGGAGATGCATTGGGTGGGTCTTCATCATCATTCATACACGCGGATCCTTCTACGATGCATGTGGTAACGAACAGTAATACCATGAGCGATGATCTAGATGAGGTGGAGCTTTAGGAAAATAATGAAGATGTAAATATCAAGTTTTGTTCCTTGTGGCTATGCTATGATGCACATCTAAGAAGAGGTAAAAGTGTAAGCACCAGCTTCGGGACGCAAGCCAAATATGTTTTCTTTAACAAATCAACCAAGCCAAGTCCCCCTCCTCTTTAAAATATTAGTTGAAATGAGGTTGGCACATGATATATAATTTATACATTAAACTTAAGTTTAGGATATTTTCATGTCAAGAGAGTTGCCGCCATCTGTTGTTTGAGGAGCTGGTTTTTTGTTTGTTTTAATTGGTTTACTTTTTCTTTTTCGACTATAGAACAAAGAAAGCCCGAATGGGCACAATGTTGTACAGTTAGTTCATTTATTCATTGGTTGGAATCAGGGAATTATAAGCAAACCAACATTCCCAATAAACCAAGCTTTAAATTAATTACCCTTCAATTTACGAGACTTCACCTTTAGAATATGGTTGACAGGTTATTTTGATTTTCCATGAATTGAATGATTTTTTATATTTTAATATATGTTTTCCATTTTTAAATAATTATTTAATTGATCCAAGGAATCAAATTAATTAAATAATATCAAACTAAATAAATTAAAATAAATGAATACTTGTTTTTAATCATTTGATTTTTGATTTATTTTATAAAATAATTTTGATTAACCGATGCTCGAAGTTCAGGGTGTACTTGCTGTTATCTTATTTTTCGGCTAGTTGAAGTAATAGCTGGCTAACGTGACAGACAATGTGACTCACCGTCTAATCACGAGAATAAAGGAAAAAATTATAAATATATTATATATTTATTATTATTGTAAAAGATATAATGATTTAGGAATGATTATTTTTAATTAATAATATTATTTATAAACATGGTATAATTATATTAATGATTAAGAAATGATTAGATATAATTATTAAAAATAATTTATTAAATTAAGAATGTAATAATTATGAAATTGATGGTTGATAATTATAATATTAATAAGAATGTAATATTTAATGTTAGATGATATTAGTATTATTTTTATAATTAATAATAATAATATTATTATTCCTATTATTAGTATTAAAAATGTTATAATAATAATAATAATATTATTATTATTATTATTTAATATTATAATAAGTAACGATGATGATGATGATGATGATAATAATAATAATATTATTATTATTATTAATTAATATTTATATTAATTGTTATAATTATTACAATTATTACAAATACTATTCCTAATAATATTATTAATAATTATATAAATACTACTAATATCATTTAATATTAAATAATAATATTATTATTATTAATATTATTAATATTATTAATTAATACTTATATTAATTATTATAATTATTGCAATTATTACAAATACTATTACTAATAATATTATTAATAATTATATAAATACTACTAATATCATTTAATATTAAATACTATATTTTTATTAATATTATAATTATCAATCATTAGTTTCATTATTATTACATTCTCAATTTAATCAAGTATTTTTAATAATTATATCTAATCATTTCTTAATCATTAATATAATTATACCATTTTTTCTAATAATAATATTAATTAAAAGTAATCATTCCTAAATCATTATATCTTTTATTATAATAATAAATATATAATATATTTATAATTTTTCCTTTTTCTCTTAATTAGATGGTTGACTGACAATATAACTGATGGCCAGAATCTCTCCTGCCACGTTGCACACATCAATTATCGTAAGCTGCCTCTCACCTCCTGCATACAAGTCATACAAATGAGGAATTTTGAAGAGTTTTTGACCCAAATAGATAATTTGCCCTTATTTTTCAAGGCGTTGGAATATTTGATTAAAGCTCACTTTCATGCTCGTGGATTTCAGATATTTGTTATAGAATTCAGTTTCGGGGGTTAGAAGTAAATCATGGGTTAATGTACCGAATAGAAAGTTCATGACGGTAGGAAGACAAAACCCAATCTTTTAAAAAAAATAAACTAAAGAAAAAGACATTGAACCTGCCATAATACATAATTTAACAATTGTTTTGGTATATTTAATGCAGTTAAGGCAATAGCATTCATGACAGAGAGCCCGACAGCATTTGCCAAAATGGTACAAGACCTATATATCGAATACCGAACGCTACGAGGAAAGAAAGCAAATGGGTTTAAAGAATGTTGTAGTAACTATGAACAATGCTAAAATTCAGCTGAACCAGGTACCCTTGGAAATGGTATTGCATCTCTTATATTTTCGATTCCAGTTGCAAACTGCACCAGCCTTTCAAACCCCAGTCCAAATCCAGCATGAGGAACTGGTAACAATTGAAAAATCAAGACACTAACCAACTGAAATCTACGTTAAAGAGAACCGTTATCACTGAAAACTTACTAACCTGAACCATAACGCCGCAGATCAAGATACCACCAATAGTTATCTTTGTTGAGCTTTAAATCATCCAAGCGATCTTCTAGATAATCGAGTCGCTCCTCTCTTTGACTTCCACCGATAAGCTCCCCGATCTGATAGAGAAGAACAAAATTTTAAAAACTGTTTTTACACCAAATCGTCCCATTATGATCATATTGGTTAAAATTAAGAATTGTGCATTTATAAGAATTCACATAAGTTTAGCAAATTTTGGATCAGAAAATGATGCATTTGTCGACCTTCTTCTAACCATTATAAAGAGGGCATATCCCTTAATGCAAATGATGGTCATCAAATGGCTTCTTATTAACCAATATCCATAGAGGATACCCGAGGCTACTCAATAATGGTCCAGCATCTTGTTGAGAGATAACAATGCAAACGATGAAATATTTACCCGAGGAACCAGCATATCCATAGCTGCAACTGTCTTCCCATCATCATTTTGCCTCATATAAAATGCCTTGATCTCCTGACAGTAAAAACAAAAATTTAGAAGAAGAGTAACGGATTCTGAAATATGAGTTTCCTGCAATCTTATGAGAAACCAAAAGAAAACAGAGGCTGCAAAGGAGGCACTTGCCTTAGGATAATCTCTTATTATGACAGGACATCCACCAAATGCCTCTTCAGTTATATAACGTTCATGCTCGCTTTGCAGATCAGAACCCCATTTTACCTACATTGTGCAAGAACATTGTCTGGTGAAAATTCTAAGTCATTTTGGTGCAATTCATTTTTACTTCTGATAAGGTGCTATTAATCATCAGCAGATGAAGGCTACATGACTCGGCGATACCAATATCATAACAAAATACAAAATTTTCAACCATGACTGGTACTACAAGGACAAATACGCAATACCGGGAATTCAAACTTCTTATTTGCTCTAAGAAGAAGTTCAATTGCATCGGTATAAGGCAATTGCACAAAGTCCCTCTCAGCAACCACCTGTAAATCAATCAAAATATAAGATTCTAAAACTTCAAGAATACCTGACAAATTTGTGTGTTATTTTAAACGCCATAAAAAAAACAGTGCCAAAATATTATGCCTAAAGGACAAGTTGAAGAAGGATAAGTTACACTTAAGAGCTCATACACTCAATCGATCAATGATTCCCTTCTCAATCCAAGTATTGAAAAAGTTCATGTCTTCCTTGCAATTTTCAAGGATATGTCTCACCTTCAATACATGAAGAATATATGTATGTCAAACATCTAACGAAAAAAATTTACTTGTTGAGTGTAAAAGCCTGCTTTCACTCTAAAAAAGGCTGAACGAGAAATAAAGATGATGTGAAAGGTAACATACTACATACTGGAGATAGGCAGTTGCACAAGCCATGTCATCATTCAGATCAGCGAACGCAAGTTCTGGTTCAATCATCTAAAGCAGTGCAACAAAGAAAAGGTACTTAGATGCATTGCACATGGGGAACGACTGCACATAAACACACAAGTATGCATGAAAAAAGAATGAGCTCTTAACAGAAAAAACTGACCCAAAATTCAGCCAAGTGTCTAGATGTATTGGAATTCTCTGCTCGGAAGGTAGGACCAAATGTATATACCTAGCAGGTCAAAAATATGTCATTGAGAGTCTCACATCAAAATGAGGACAAGTGTGACTAGAGAATCTATACATCTGATAGAGCTGTGGCATATGTTTCAGCATTGAGCTGGCCAGAGACTGTCAAAAATGCTGGTTTGCCAAAGAAATCCTGATACATAGTAAAAGCAGTGAAAACATTATTAACCGGAGCTTAAAAGAAAGCAGAGTAAAACTTCTTTTACAATTCCAAATTTATGCCATCCTAAGCCCAATTCAGAAACCAAAGCATTTGAAAAAGTCAGACTTCAGAACATAAATATCAGCCAATCAAGAAGAAATCTATTGCAGAATTACAAATCATTTCTTCAATAACCCACCATACGTGCTTGTAAGCACCCAGAAGTGTTCGGCAAGTTTATATTTCTCTGAATATTGCCTATCTCAAAAGCTCCTTACAGGATTCCAACACAATCCTTTAATATTATTCTTCCCCTATCCCATACTGAACCCCTCAAAAGCTTTTGCATTATATTCTGGACCCAAAAATCGCAATGCTAGCTCATACTTCAAACTACAAACCAAAAGCAAGTAAAAATTAAAGAAGCTTTTGGAACAAAACTCATGGAATCAGGGCATCTGAACCATGATAATCATATTTCTGAACAAAACTCATACTAGTTCCATATAACCCTTGCTATAAGCACTTCTGAACCAGCAGCGTAAGGAAATTTTCATAGCATGACCGACTTAATAACAAAGGTAAACAAGACTGATCAAATAAAAAAAAGATCACACAACCATAACTCCACAAGCTATAAACTAAAGTCCAATAAATACTCCAAACGGTTGCAGAATCAAATTACAAATGCCAAGTTGAGAAAGACTTAATTCACTCACTTGTGACCAGTCAATAAAACCACCCTCTGTTTTTGGAATACCATCAACAAGAGATTCAGATGCTTCTTGAGTACTTGGAATCTGTGAATCAAATAATTTTGATTGAAATATTAGGTGATATAAAAAGAATGAAGTCTAGTAATGGTCTTAAAAAAACAGCAAATTAAACATTAATAAACCATCATAAATACAATCCTTTAACCTGGATGACAAACTATACATGCCTCTAATTTGAATGTGAACTGAAAAGCAAGCAGAGAGCACACAGGAATGAAAACAAAAGTGAATTCTCAACCCTGCACTGCAATAAGGAATGTTCTCCTTAAAGAATATGCAAATATGTGTACATAGATGGGGTGCCAATTGAATGTATGACACATTCACAAGCAATAGACATAGCAAAGTCAAAATACATCACACTTTACATGCATCCTTTTCTCATTAATGATAATTACTCCAATAAAGGATACAGTAGAAAAGGAAGGCCAAAAAGATGGCTTAGCTGTCAAGAAAGAAATAAATGGCTTGGCATACCAAAATAATCACAAAGAATTGCTGCAAAATTATGAAATAGGTAAAAGAGATCATTTTAACCATTAAATGTCAATTATAATTTAGTGGTACATACCAGAGTGGTAACACAGAACTGTTCACCAGCCCCTTCACAATCGGAAGCTGTAATAATAGGACTTGAGACCCAAACAAACCCATTTTCTTGAAAAAAGTTATGTGTAGCATAGGCCAAAGCATTCCTCACCCTTGCAACCTAAAACCAAACTGCATCACTTAAAAGGAAAATAATCACAAAGTCAAACAAAAATGAGCAAAAGAACCATACCGCACCGAATGTGTTTGTCCTAGGACGAAGATGAGCTTTGGTTCTCAGAAATTCTCTGCTGACCCTTTTCTTTTGGATGGGGTAGGAGGGGTCACTTTTGCCAACCTACAAGAACGTTTATCTCTTAAGAGTGAACTAGCAGCTGAACATATTTACATAATACAAAAGCTAGACCTCAAATTTCAAGATATGCATCATTTTCGATTTTCTCTTTTCAGTCTTGTGTATAATCTGATGCAAATATAATCTCAATTGGGTTGCTCTGCATTGACCAAGGTGTCAAACTGCATGGTAACCACATCATGCTCCAAAAATTTAGCAGGTTTTTCTTTCTATTGTTTCTCAATTCTTCATAACTTTTTTGCATCATGAAAGCTGAACTTAAGAGAATCAAAAGGAAACATGAAAAGATAAAACAATACGTTGGCTTCAAGAAATAGGTAAAGTTACATGAATATAAGTGATTAACCTTTCACCTGAACTCTCAGCTAGGTTCAAAGTTTCAACAACAATGATGGGGTTCTATCATGCATGATACACCACGTAAAAACCCATTGAGATAAATAATTCATAGAGCATACTTGAAATTAAATACATAAGATGCAGTGCTAATTAGGAGATAAATTGTATTCAAGCAAATCACATACCGCCACAATTTTGTTGACCTTTAATTCCACCTTTTGTTTAGACCCTTGACTCTCGACCACTGTGCCTTGTACCCATATTGATGAACCAGTCGTAACCAAGCCAGATTCTACCTGTTAACAAGCTCATGACAAGGTAAAAAGGGAAAGAAAGTAACAAAAATGTACACCAGGCACACACATCATGAAAACATCAAGAATAATGAAGTAATGGAAAACCAACGCATTTTTGAAAGTGAATTCATTTATTAAGCAATTTCCACGAACAAAGCTATTATATTCTAAGATGGTAAACGCTAACTGTTAAAAATCAAAACAAAGATTATTTTCTATACTGTAATATCCTATATTGTATATCTTCCTAAATCTAGTACTGTAGAAATGGGAAGTTTTTATTCTTCTCTTTTTTAGACTAGGATTAGATTTTCCTTTCTAGGCTAAGATTATACTAGTATAAATTGAGATTTTAGCGTCCAACAAAATACACAACAACAACAATAAATTTCAGTGTTCTTTTCATCCCTAACAAGTTACAAAAATGAGAGGAACGGCCTAGCAGTCAAGATCATCTATAGTCGATACATTATGAATAAGTATTTATCACAAATTATAAACAACTAAATGTCCATTGCCTATCAAAAAAGGGGTTGATACTAGAAAGTTCAAAAATTGCAAATTCGAAAAAACAACATATGAGTTAACTAATTATAAAGACTAATGTGATTTCACCTGATCATAACCTTCAGCTTCTGAGCCCATTACACATTGCATGTTCGACAGGCAAGAACCATCATTAACCTGAATAATATATCAATACGTATACATACTAGATATAACCACACACTTCAGCTTTAAAACGAACTTTAAAAACTGTCCAAACTATCATTTACCTCAATGAAGGTGACGCTGCTCTGAACTCTAAGAGTCCGGACCCAACCCATGACAACAAGGGTATGCCCGAGTCGGTCCAATCCCTCATCGGGTCCACCTTTTATATCATTAATCTTCAATTTCTTTCTAAATTCACCGACTTTACTTCCAATATCACTTTTAGTAGATTGCAGAGCTCCAGAAATGACGGAGCAGAAGCTCCTCCGGCTTGAAAAATGGAGCCCTCGGGGAAGGAATTTTGGCGGGAGAGCGCAGGGTTTTATAAGGGTTTTGGGGAGAATAGTTTTAGAGTTTGATCTGGGTGCGTAAAAGGAAAGGAAGCGGAGGGTGGCCGAATAGGGGCTGAGCCGGAGAGTGGTGGCCGGCATCAAGGCAGCCGCTGCCATTTTCTCTTTCCTTCTTCTTACGACAGTTTGGAAGTATTTCCGGATTAGATTTTTTGATGTATGGGTCTGGTTTTGTGGAGGTTCTGAGGATACGGATTCCTATTTTTTAAAAATCTGAATTCATTTTTTTTATTCTATCATTAAATAATATTAATTTTTATAAAAATATTTATGACATATTTAAATAAAATAATAACAATTAACAGGTATTTTTAATGACAATATATCATTTTTAAAATAATTTATTTTAATTAAATTTAAAAAGAATGCTATTTAAATATTAAAACCAATTATCTAAACGATTAATTCCAACTATTTTTTTAGTATTATTCTTGCTGGACAATAATATTGCAAATAATTTAAAATTTAATTAAAATATCATTTTTAAAAATTTAAAATGTAAATTATAATATCATTTTTAAAATGTAATTGTAATATCATATTTATACTAGTAAGCATTTCAACGTTTAAAGATCAAGCAAGAAAGGCTTTCCGTTCAAGAACAAAACTTTTGCTCTCTGTTAATTCCTTGATATCTCCAGAGGGGAAAACACGTTACTCCAAGCTTAAGGGAAGTCCATACTCTTTGTTTTAAGTTGATAGAAAAGGAGCCAGTCCGGTCCAGTTATGGCTGATCATAATCACCACCACCACGATGATTTAGATGAACTTCTTGACAGTAAAGCTTGATTCTTTCTTTAGGGCCCTTTAGTTCATTTCTTGTTTCTTTGTTATCTCTTACAAGTTTATTAATTTATTAACTTTTTCAGGTGCTCTTGATGATTTTCGAGGTCTCAATCTCTCGCCCGCCTCTCAAAGGTTTCTACTTTTAAACTAAAGTTTTGCTTTTTTTTAATGCCTTTAGCATAGAGTTATGCTCTGTTATTTTTCTTTTTGCATTGAAGTTTTTTTATTCTAAAGCTATAATTTTGTGTTATCGACGTAGTTCTTCTGTTATGGGTTTGAGTTTCTGTATTGAATTGGGTATTTTTTCCAATATGAGGTGGTAGTTTTTCCTGCATCATTTGGAGTTCTTGATCATGGATTTTATTGCAATCTGTTTATACTTTCATGAGATAATTGCTGTGGATTTTATTATAGCAATGGAGGAAAAGATGGTAACAATGAGTTCAAGCAGCAAGAATCAGCTCCTTCATTCCCAAAAGGAGTTCAAGGTTTGGGTGGTGGAGGATTACCTGATCTAAACAGCAAGAAAAAGGGAAAGCAAAAGGTTTCAAAGGAATCCCATGTTGTAGAGGCACTTGATCAACTTAGAGAGCAGACTAGGGAGGCTGTGAAGGGATTGGAATCCATTTCTGGTCCAAAACCAGATGATTTGAGCGATGATTTACTGGAAGAATGGGTTAAGCAGTTTGAGGATCTTGCTGGTCAACGGGTAAATTCACATTTTGATAATGATTCTTTTTCTTCATTTTTTAGATCGAGTTATGCTTCTTCTTGTGAACGTTATAGAAAAGGTCAATGCCCTCTTTCTTGTTATATAAATATGTCAGTTCTAGCACAGAGATGCTTCCTCAGGTTTTCAAAATCATTGGATCAAGTTCCATGTTTCTGTAGTTATGCAATTTATTTCATGATACATGACAAGAATTTCTCCAAGATTTTTATCTTCTCCTTGAACAGGACATGAATTCTATTGTAGAGACAATGATGCAACAACTTTTGTCTAAGGAGGTTCTCCATGAACCTATGAAGGAACTTGGAGAAAGGTATCCAATATGGTTGGAGGAGAACACAGCTAACTTGACAACCGAAGAATATAGTCGTTATTCCCACCAATATGAACTCGTTAAGCATCTTAACAAAGTTTATGAGATAGAACCCGATAACTTTACTAAGATTACAGATCTTATGCTGAAAATGCAAGAATGTGGCCAACCACCAAAGGATATCATGCAAGAGCTTGCCCCTGAAGTTGATTTCACCAATATCGGTCAAATGTAAGTGCTTTACCTTAGAAAGTTTTTAGCATTTTTAGATTTTGTGTGATCTCAAGTGTGTCTTCTGGTGATGGTTAAACTGTCATCAAAGCTAAGCATCAGGATGATGATGAGGTTGAAAAGGCAATTTCGCGGAATTTTCTTTTAATCCTATCTTGGTTCAGAGCATCAAATGTTATATTTGCAGTGCAGAACGCAAGACCATGTCAATAACCAAGGGATCGAACTTTTCTTAGTTCTAATCACCTTTAAACATTATGGTGTCAAGAGGTGTTTAAACACATGCTCAGCAAGTATCTAAACTAGTTTATAAAAGATTGATCGATGGATAATGCTGTGACAATTTTTTTCGTTCTTTTTTTTTTTTTGGCAATAATTTCACTGTGCCATTCATCTTTACCATAGATTACTTGGAACTGTTCTTTGAATATTTGCAGCAGCTGACTGATTGATATCTTTCTGTCGCAGGACTCCGGAAATGCTTGAATCCCAGCAAAATTGTCGCATAATGTGAGTTCATTTTGCCATTTCGTTCCGTCCTGACGGCATTCTCTGAATGTATTACTGAAAGATAAACTATGTATAGGCAATACCCTTGTCAAATATTGTATATCATTAACCATCTCAAACGTCAAAAGGTGAATATAGTGCTGAAAGTTGGTGAAATTACGAAGTTCTAATTAATTGAAAACCAAACCCCTTGGCTACGCTATAAATTCAATGAAACAATCTTATGCCGGTAACACAGGCGAATCAGGGAGGTTCAGTACCCTCCTCCTCTTTGTTTGACTGATACAATTGAATGGTACAAGAGCTAATGAAGCTTTACATGAAATCAACTTCCCCTAATTATCATTCCTTCCAATTACAAGGATCATGAAGATCTACTCGAATTTCTGAGGTTAAATCACTTGAATCAGTGTGTATGTCCATTAGTACAACTTATTGAATCCAGAAGGTTGTGAAGATTCACCTAATCTGGGGAAGAAAGCTTCCCTTTCAAGTGATACTTGAAGGCATGCCATGATCTTGACTAATGAGACCCAAGCGAAAGGTGCAACGCAGAAGGCATAGGAGAAAATCGATAAAGCTCTTACGATCCCACCAGGGTACCAAGGGAACGCCATGACCAGAAGTACCCCGAATATCCCTAACCAAGGAGTCAAGACATGTGCCATTGGCAGCATGAATGCATTGATTGCTATCGAGCAAAGCGCGAATGAGCCAAGCAAGTAGAGTCCCCAGCCGAGTAGTGGATGGAGTGTGCAAGGAATGATAAAGAAGGGAAGCATATATGCTGCCAGGATTGACCATATTGCTACCAATTTCAGACCAGCTTGTATTAAGGAGAGGTTCTTTTCTGTTCGCCTGTAGCAAAGCTTGGAGATGTTTGGTCGAGCTAGGCGTGTCACTGCAATTATTCCTACGTATATGATGGACTGAATAAACACCATAGGCAACTCTGCTGCGTATCTGCAGGTGGAATTTTGAGTTAGCAATGCTTCTGTATTAGCAATGTTGCAGCATTATATCTAGGATGCAACTTTCTACTACAGAAGAAGCTTCATATGAAGCTAAGTATTTTCTTTACCCGAGATTATGAAGACGTTGCTCATGCCATTGAAGGCCCAATGGCAGAACAGGCCATGACCACCAGTACCATGGTTTCAACCATGGTGCTCCTGGAAAGGTGATTACGCTGTTCGGACCACAAGGTACATTCCACCGGAGCCTGAGGTCTGCAGCAATCAAAAATCAAACGCAGCTTAGACCAAATCAAGCCCCTCGTACGTACAAATAACTTGCATTGAAGGAAGCACAAGGATTTCTTGGTTTACTTACAATAATAAGTGGCATCCATTTGGTAGCCTAAAGGAAGTCTGTAAGATCCTTCAAGTGCAGTGCCATTAGTAGGAGGATAGAACATTGGCTTGTCAAGCAGGTCAGGAAAGTAGCCACCAATAAAACCTTGGTCTGCACCATCCGGATTGTCCTTTCCAATTTCCAACTGATGAAGCATATCTTTGAACACAACTTTTGAAGGCTGAAACAACGATTTCATAACGTTAAAAGGATCCTGAAAAGCTCTTTTGTTTGGTTTATCAAAAATGCATGATAATAACATTATGAAAATTACCTGTAACACGAAGAGGCCGGTATGGAAGATACATGGGTTGATGAAGACCGCACAGAACTGTCCACATTGAAATAATTCATCGGTTTTCCGGAGAAAGAGATTATCAGCATCGAGCATTACCACTCTGTCATAGTCAACAAGGTTCCATGCATAGAGCTTGTTCAACGTTAACTTAAATCTCCTGTCAAAATTTGGTTGGTTTTTGTATGGATTATTCACATTTTCTACTCTGACTACTCTTGCCCCGTCTTCTTGTTCCCTGGAATCATAAAAGTAATCCAGAAGTTGTTAGTTAACTTCTTGTACGTCCCTGATTTTAAATCTTGTTTAAATACCACATGGAAGCAACCATTCGTAGACTTTAAATGTGGGTTCTCAATCAATGATCACAACCTTACAACTGAAGGACCAGGACACTCCTTCTAATCCATCCTTTTGCCCTTTCTATGTTCAAAATGAAAGTACAAAATAACAAAATTCCTAAAAGAACAAATTATCATTTTGCCCCCCCTTTCGCAATCCTCTAATCTAAGCCTGGCACGAAGGGATAAACTCTGACAGTTCCTGAAAACTAACCCATCCCTGACTAATTCACTATTATTTTCGGTCTGACCTATGAACTAAAATTTTTTTATAAAATTAAATCGATTAAAGATTGATTTAAATCGTAATTTTCTTCTAATAGGGAGAATGAGTCAAACTCTAACCAAATACCTCGTCAACTACTGTTCGAAAAAAGTACATTGTTAACTCTAACCCATGTAAATTCCCGGAGAAAACGAAGAAAAGAAGAACCGAACACTCTTCCACCACATGACTGGGGGATTTGGCAGGCGTAACTTCCAGAGCTGCCAACGTTATGGTTAAGTTTATTGTCATTTTCAGTGGTCGCAAGTTTTCTTCACGCCTCTGATACTTTTCAGGAAAAGCGTGTAATCGTAAAATTATTATCGATACAAAAACAAAAAGAAGGAAATGAAATTGTGTAATTTATTTTAGATTAAGACATATATTGTCCCTTTCATGGATTGGATGTCTTTTCTTTTATACTTTTGAAAAACGTTTGCATATCATCTCCATGGAAGACAAAATTATAAGAAGAAAATGTAATGTTCATATAATCCATCACAATTCAAATCAAATTTATTAATATGGGAAAAGAATAGCAAAATATAATATATACATACATACATATATATATATATATATATATATATATATATATATATATATATAGGTGGGTTCCATATAAGAATTCCACGATTTTGTCATAAAGAAGAATGACATCATAGAGTCTAAAAGTTTCATCATACGCAGAAGAAAGAAAGCACTAAGTATACGTTTTCTTGGCATACTTATTGAACATACATACATATATATATATATATATATATATATATATGCATTAAATTAATAAAATTATTTTTAGTTTAATTTTAGATACATATTTTAAAGGTAAAATTTGAAAGTTTTTATTAATTTATAATGTTAATAAATATTGTTTATATTTGGATTATTCTATCCATGATTATTGACTGCATTTTATAATAACTCAGTAATTGATTTGCTAATCATCCCACTTCCTAGACCCATTCGGAATGAAGTATTTTTCTTCTTCCTAATCATATCCAAAGACCATAACGTAAGAAAATTAAGATCAAATTCAATTTCTAGTTCCCTTTTCATTAGTCACCTAATTAAATAGTTCAAGCTCATAACCATGATTTTTGAAAAACAAGAATCCTTGGAAACTTTACATGTTCTGCGCATTAGCTGATTCTAGCCCCCTCCCCCAATCAACCCCACGCGCTAAACTCGGGAAGATAAAATGTACCGCTATTCTACGCTGGGTCCACGGCGTACACTAGCAGAAATAAATTTTGCTTATTTTTTTATTGGAAAAGTCGAGGGGGAGAGAGATTTTGATTTTTGAAACTTACAGAGCATTAACCCAGTGAAGGGGAACGTCGATGGAGGCAATCACGACAAGATCAGCGTCCACGTTTAACTTAGCAAGCGATCTGATCATGACCCGTATAGCTACATAGAACTCATAATCTCTTGGCGTTCCCATATATATCATCGTAGCATAAGCGTTTCTATGCTGCGGAAGACGCTGCTGCTCTACTTGCTGCTGGAGCTGAATCTGATCTCCAAACGCCGTCGTTTTACAAGCAAACAAATTAAGCACTAGCAACAACTTTAACACCCAAACAGCTGAGGAGTTCATCTCCTCGTCTCTCCTACCCATTATAGATACAACTTATAAGTACAAACACCCTTTCTTCCCCTTTTTCTTGTCTGGGTTTTAAAATGGTAGAAAAACAATAATGGGCTTTCCGAATAATTGATGTAGGGGTTAATGTCAGAATTGGGTTCTGAATGAGAGCGTTTCGACTGATGAGAAAGTATATGAATATGTGTATTTATATATGGGAAAGAACAGGCGGAGAAGGATGGGTTCGGAGAAGAGAGGGAAGCAGAGAAGGAAAGCACATGTAAAGTTAAAAAGAAGGAGTTGATAGGTTGGTTTTATTTTCGTTTGATTTGACAATTTCAATTTTAGCTTATTGGGTTTTTTAAAAAAAAAATCGAGGAGTTTCAAGACATGTAAATCTCAGCCATTGGATGAAGACAAAGGCTTGGTCGGATTTTCTGAAAAATTAAAATATTTTTTTATCAGTACATGTAATAATTATCAATTACATTACCATGGAATATTCTATCAAAAGATATTCATTCTTCTTGCTTTTAAGTTTTCCGTATTATTATTATTTCATCTTTATCTTATTCTCATTTTCAAAATTCATAAAAATACCACTGAAATTTTTCAAGACTTATTTTTTAGAAAAATATGAAATATCTAATTTAGATATTTTGTATTTTATTATTTTTTTAACTTTAACGAAAATAATATTTATCCGGATAAATTATTTTCTCTTGATATATAAGTTTATCTATTATGTTTTTTAATGAAAAAAAAAAAGGAGTTGAGCTATCTCAATGGAAAAAGCTTGCTTAGAACATTTTTAGGTAAAAGTGGATTCCTCTTCAAAAGTTATATGCGAAATAAGAGAATTATATTTTTTAAAACATAAATTAATAAATACTCACTAATTTTAAAGACATTATATCATAGGAATATTATTAATAAAATACGTGGATCGTCTAATAATACGAGTATTTCTCAGATAATCTAAATATATCTGAATTCAATACTCCATTCCCTGAATGATCATTCAAAAAAATTAATAAAATATAAAAATAACTCCTATTGTTATTTGATTATATTTTCAAAATGGATATGAATTCAGAATAGGTTCTTTTGCTGTAAAAATTACTTGAAAAATAATATCATTGAATAGTTAATATTAATAACTGATTATAATGTAATTTTAAAATTAATTCAAATATGATTGTTTAACTGTTTGAATAATTTCATTTCAATAAAGATCTATGAGTCTGATAATATATTTATTTAATCCAAGATAATATTTTATGATTACTTAATATATAACAATTCGGTATCATTTTAATATAAATTCTATCAATACAATAATGGTTAAAATAAATTCTATCTATATCACTTATATAAAATAAAATTATTGCTAACTTTATACCTTATTCAAATCTATGAAGATTGAAACATAAAAATTATTATTCATTAAAAGAAGCAATAAAAGGGATGAGTAAATTGGATTTTGAATTAAATATTAAATTAAATTGATAAACATTTTTGTAGTTAGTCTACAATAAATTTTAAATTTATAAAAATTTATTATATTTTATCGTATAAAATATATCTTTACAAGTATATAAATTGTAATTATAATATAAAGGATGTCAAATCTTCAGAAAAATTTGATTCAATTAAATTTTTAAAATTTTAAATTTTAAAAAATTTAATTTAATTTGATTTAAGAGAAAATAAATATGTTAGTCTAAAAATTAAATTAATCAAAAAATTTGAATAAAATTTTATTTTATTCTATTTAAAAATTGTAAAATTAATTAAATTAAATTTTAAATTTTAAATTTTAAATTTTAAATATTGAAATCGATGCTTAACCCTGACAATTAAAACATGAAGATCGGAGACCAAAGCACCCATATCGCCGGAAAAATTTAGAATTTCACACGATTTTCCATAATAAATACACGTGTTGCCAATTAATTTGTGGACATGGAGACTATGTTTTACTTTGATAGAACTTGTGAAAAAGGCCAAATAAAAAGTACGGACATGTCACATACTTAGGGAAGAGCTTTGGTGTGTCCATTTGTAGAAAAATAAAATTGAAAAAAACATGTTTTAAAAGCTTCTATTGTATTATATAAATACATGTTAAAAATTATTCTAGTAAAACTTTTTACTAATAAATAATTTCTTATTTTCTAAAAATAGTATAATTAAATATTAAAAATGGGGGGAAAATAATTATATTATGCAAATATTTGGATATTTCCAGGTTTAAAATGAAAACCTTTTATTGTTTAGATGAGCCAAAGGAGGAAATCAAGAAAGTCCATGACCTGTTCAACTATCAAAGAAAAACATTTTAGTGTTCGATTGTAATGTCAACAGAATGATTCAATATTGAAAGGCAAAAGTATCTGAAGTTAGGAAGCCAGTAAGTAAGACTTTTCTTTTATTATTTTCAATAATATTTGAATTTGAGAATCCATGGTTTTTGTTGAACCATATAATGATTTGATTTGTTGATTATTTTATTTCTATATAATTTTATGATCTCTTTTATTTTGATATAAGATTAGTTTATTCATGTATTTTTATATTCATAAATCTACTATAAATCATTTATTATTCATGTTATCTTTAACATTGATAATTATTTCGTATATTTATCAATTTTTTAAAAATAAAATAAATATTTTAAAGATGAATATTAAACTTAATTACCATTTTTTTATTTTCCAGTTGCATATCTAAAAAATTAAAAAAGAGCAACTAGGTATGAAAAGGGAAGGTGAATCCTATGGATAAATACCAATTAAAATGTCATTACTCTTCAAAAATGGTATGCAGTACAATTTTTTAATTAAAATTACAAAATATTGATTAACGTTAAGTATCTGTAATCCACGTGCTAATTATAAATAAATTACAAAAATAACACTTAGATTAATAAAATTAATGAGAAATTGACCTAAGATTCTTGGGCTAATACAAGGACAAGGACCACGTTGAGCTTTGGTCCTCCAGAGGTTGCAGATTCCATAAGTACTATCACATAGTAATCTAAATAATATATAATACCAATAAAATGAAATTAATTCAATAAGATTAAAATTTTAATTGCTATAAACTAGATTAAATAATAATTACATAATTTAAAAATTGACTGGCTCTGCAGGTGTTGTTCGAGTGGTTTGGTCGCAGGTAATGCCAGCAGCATAACCGTGTTTTCTTTTCCTCTATTTTCTGGGTTGACCGGTATTTCAATAGGAAGAACGAGTTATTTCTTTGTCAAGTGGATAGACATGTGGCTCAGAGGTCCAACCTCAAGATTCCATAGTTGATAATTATAATAATAATATCTAATCTCTGAAAATATCAAAATCATGATAAGGCAAATGGAAAAACAAATAGCAAGCCATTTTTATCAAATTATAATTGAATTTTTTTAATTTTTAAAGAAATTATCAGCTATGCAGTTAGCGAATCTTAGAATATTTATATATTATAATTAATTTGAAAAAAAAAACTATAATTATGATATAGATATAATTTTTGAAAATGGTTACAAAACCTCTGACAATTTTATTGGAAAAAATAGTCAACAAGTAATAGAGTACTATCAGGGTCGTGGGTGGCGTCTTCTGTAGGCCGAGACATCTGGCAAGAATCGAGCAACTTGCAGGCGACCTTTAGGCCGAAATATTTGTGAAATGCGTCATTTTTCTCTAGTTTTTGGAATACTCGGCTTGACAATTTCAGCATTTATTATCGTTTCGACACACACCCACACGCTCAAAAACAACAAATAAATATAACACAGTAACTTTCCATGCAATGAGCTGTGATACAAAAAAAAAAACCAAAAAGATACAAGAAAAAAATCCGATCCATTTTGCCGGCTGTCCATTGATTTATTTGATCATGACAAGCATTTGCTTTTTGCCTAGAAATAAGGCTTCCTTCATTCCGGTTCATCACAAAAACATTTATTGATTTATTAATAAATATTTATTGAAATATATGATATTTAGAATGATAAATGATCTTATTTGGAATATTATTTCTCAGTTTTAATTTTTAATTTTAGAATTGATAAATTATGATCGTATAGTTTGTGTTATTGATGACGATTGTTCTGTTTTTTCTTCCTTTGTAGCAATAAGATGACCAGGCTTTTTTTCTTTTTTCTTTTTTTGTCTTTGATTGATATGGATATTTTATTTGAAAAGATGCTTAAAAGGATAGTTTATTTTGATGACGGTCCAAATAAATATCCAAACATGGGACTGACCCTTCTAACTCAGGAAAGCTGGCGCTGATAATTGGATATTTTCAATTACTATGCTCTAGAATATCTAACCGAACAATTAATCCAACGGCGGAACCATATTTTTGTGTTTTCAGCGATGAATAATAACAATTAACTAATTAAAGAAAACAAAATTAACTTACAAAAAATAGCATCTAAATTAATAATTGATTTTTTGATGATGTATATAAGCCATTATTTGTCACTATAATTAGTGATAATAATCTTAATCATATATGTTTTATAATTAATCTTATTGATTATATATATTTACCGTTAATAATTGGTAATTCATAGGTGATAACCGATGAAGAATCTTGGTATTTGAAAATTATGTTTAACTAAATATAATATGATTTTAAATTTTATTAAAAATATAACATTTCTTAAAAAATAAAATTTGAATGAGATATTTTATTAATTAGTTAAACAATTTATTAAAATGGTGAGAGGTAATCACAAAAATGATTAATTTTATAATAATGCATGATTTTGAAAATTTTTATAAAAATAATAATTTTTTATAATAAATATAAAATAAATTTTTATCACCTATATTACACATTAGTATAAATTATATAATCTATTACTTATATTATTTTTATAATATATTTTCAATATTTATTTAATCCTATTAAAAGTCAATTTGTATAACATATTATAACATAATTTTTATCTTCTATTTTTTATTATATAATTTAAAATTACATGATTAAATTTTTTTGTTATAAAAAAAGTTAAATTATCTTTTTATCATTCACTTCATATTAATGTAATTCATTTTTAATAAGATTAATTTAATTTAATTATATATTTTTATATATTATACTTTATATTCTTATATTATAAACAATTCTAATAATTATTTATTTTCATATATAATAAAAAAATTTTATTATAGTTTTTATTATTTAAGATAATTAATATATTTGTAATTACTTAATTTTAATATTTTTATTTTTATAAAAAGATAAGATTATTAGGAAGTATAAAAATTTTATTAATTTTTTTGAATACAAATTTATAATAACTTACATAAAAAATTAATATTTTAATTAACTTTCTTATAATAACTTCATATACATTAATTTTTATCTATTTTAATTTTATAATATTTGTATTTTTATTAAAATAATTTAATTATATTATATTTTATAATATTTCAATAATATTTTATATTAATATTATCATCAGTTAATTAATTAATTAATTATATTTTAATATAAAATTTAATAATAATTAAATAACTATAAACTGAATTTATTTAGTTTAAAACAATCTTGAGATAGTTCCAAGCATTTCTTAAAATCAAATTTAAGTGTTCAAAAATCGTTAAGTATTCTTGAAAATGCAGTTATTAGGTATGATTCTGACAACTTTTTAGGTTTTGACATGAAATTATGTTGAAAAAAATATAGTGCAATAAAATATTTATTAATTAATTTAATTTATCAATTTTTTATCTACTAACTATGAAATATAAAAACATAAAAATTAGTAATTCATCTAAATTTATAAACAATTTTTTAAATCTAAACAAAATTATTGAAATTATATTAAAAAATAGAACAAGTATCACACATGACATAGAGAAAAATATTTATTTTTTTATATAATATTTTTTTACATTTTATACAATAATTTATTTTTAAATTAAAAATTTAAAAAACGTATGTTTTATCAATTTATATTATTTAATTTTTATAATTTAAATTTAAAAATATTGAATTAAACATTAATGATGTAAGATATTTTTACAATTTTAATAAACAATTTATATTTTTAAAAATAATTAAAAATCCTTTTTTCATAATTTTATTGTAGAAATATCCTCAATTATTTAAAAATAAAATAAATAAATCATAAAATTTTAATTAAGATAATTATATATTCAAATTTAATTGATTAATAATCTTAAAATTTTAATTAAAATATTTTAGATAATTTACTCATTATTTATTTACATGAATTTAAAAATTTTAAAAATACTTAAAAATAAATTATAAAATATAATAATTTTCATAATATTATTTTTAATAAAAATTTTTCTATTAAAAAATATATTATTTTAGAGGGTTAGTTTTTGAAATTAAAATTAATTTTTAAATTAGTATTTATATATAAATAAAATATTAAGATATAAATCAATTTATATTTTAAAAAATAATTATAAATGATTTTTTAATATAATTTCATTAAAAAATATCATAAATAATTTAAAAATATAATGAATAATCATTAAATTTTAATTCACATAACTATATATTTAAATTTAATTAAATGATTATTCTAAAATTTCAATTTAAATATTTTATGTAATCAATTATTAATTATTTATTTATATTCATTTAAACATTTAAAAATTACATCAAAATTTAATTATTTTAATAATATTATTTTTGTTAAAAGATAAATTTTTATCCAAAATGTCTATAACTTGTAGGTAATCATATAAAAATTTATATTATATTTAAAAAATAAAAAAGAATACTTTCATTTGAATAGAATTACTTTAAATATGAATTACTTTTTGAATAATATATGTGTATTTAAATAAAATTTGTAGATAACAAATAATTTTTATATGAAAATAAAAGGAAGGGGTAGTTCCAAACTGTAATGATCCCCTTAGCTGTTTGGACTAAAGACCAAAATAATGTGGTTTTAAAAAATAATTCCCGAAGTAATGCGGTTTCAAAAATATTTCCCAGAATAATGTGATAATTTTGATATAAAAATAAATCAATTTTTTGCAAGTGAAATCGGCAACAGTACTG
>CANYBF010138933.1:0-13121 GCA_948192965.1 Dalechampia spathulata | reverse complement strand
GCCGGACCCCTCCTCGGTACGCCCGTACGGCCTCCAGGGACTTAACTCTCCACTATTCCCCTGTTTGGTACGCCCGTACGGTAACCCGTACACCCGTACCACACTCGATTCTCATCTTCCATCACTATGCTAGCTCACTTCCAGGGTACCTAAACCTTATTTTACACATATACACTTCTATACCCTTAATTGAATCATGGTCTGCCCCTTATACTCCAGGAAAAACACAGTTGTAGATAAGGCGGCAACCATCTATGCTACCCCGAAACGTCATCTATTTCCTAATTCTCTTCTAATCTCATCACATCCCAACCCAGCAATCATTCCATAAGACATACACAATCAAATGAACAATGTCCCTTACAATCATCGATCACATACATACACAAGTAGATACGTGTACATCCTATCATTCATACACACTGGTATAAAACTACTAGGGTCTCTATCGTGGATGTGACACCGTACGGGCGTACCAAAGGGTGGTCTAGTCGTACGCGTGCTTGCAGGAAATTGGGTTTATCAGGTGGAATGTGGACATACTGGCATACCAAATGGGGTACAGGCATACCATCCCTCGCAGGAGTTTTGCTTGTCAGGGTATTTCGGTCGTACCAATATCCGTACGGCCGTACGTGACTTATTATTGACTTTTTAAATAGGTTTGAAATGGATAAGTATGTACACTTTTCTTAATATAAACTCCTCTAAACTCTCTAAGATATTAGGGTTTAGGGATTAAAAAGGGAAATAACTGAAGATGTTAAAGCTAAGGCCAAAGGAAGTCTACGGAGGGACTACGAGCATATGATAGGTGTGTCACGACTTTAGGTTAGTGCTTCTTATGATAAATGATTCGTTAGGAAATCATCAATAGATATGAGTACTTACCTTATTACTAATAGTTTATATTTATATGCTTATATTCTTGTGCCTCTACCGTATAAGCTCTATATGAGTTAATAATAGAAGGATAAAATAATCAAATACTTGTATGAATAGGGGAAGCATATGTTTAATGAATAATGATGTGTTTATGCGTGTTGGTGATTGAAATGATTGATAAATCATGTTATGAATTAGCAATATGTGTGAAGTATGTGCATGATAAACTGTGTGACTTATGTGAATGACGTGAATGATGTCTTATGTCATCTAGAGGTCTAATTATGCATATTCTATGTAGCATTCTGAGGTATTGTATCATGTCATGAATCACATAGATATATATGAGTACATTCATGACATGCATAGAGAAAGGAGAAAGGAGGAAAGGAAAAGATGAGCTATAAGCTCCAGTCATACTGGGTCATAATGATGATGATGGATTCCTTTAAGGAATCGTATAGATTATTGCTGTCACACCCCGATCCCTACCCACGAAGTGACGACATGATCCCGTAGCATAACCATTACTTTCTCATCTCAGAAAAAATAATAATTATACCACAAGAGATTTTAAACTCTAACGCTCGTATAAGAATCCGACAAACATAAAGGTTAAAAAATTAATACTAACAAAACCCCTTTACATTAATGAATTCTTATACAATACATTTAGTATACTGCCAAATATAACTACAAAAAGAAATATGCATAAATATACAACGCCGCAGGAGTCCGTCCAGTAGTCCGGGTTCTCTACCAGATATCTATGACACGAACCAGCTGCTGTACTCTAGTCCCAATGCTCACCCTCTGCACTTGGACCTACATTCATCAAATGATAAATGCTGAGAATAATCTCAGTGGTTCTAGGAACATATAACACATCATACACAAACAGACCAATCAATAATACTACAAGGAATACCGACCATCTCTGCCTATAATCACTCCCAATGCAACACATACACATGGATGATCAACATACAATCGTGTATTGCACTCGCCCTCATTTTGGTGCCTCTCGCACTTTTTTCAGGAGCATCTCATTCCTTTATCATATCAATTAATACCGGTACTTCTTGCACATGTAGGAGCATCTCACTCCCTTCACCATATTAATTGATATGATATCGGTACATCTCGTACCCTGGTACTTCTCGTGCCTCATTACTGCCATCCTTATTTCTCCCCATCACTATGATATGTTATGCAATGTTAATGACCAACCATACAATATCATGATGCATGAACATATCACATGTCAATCCCGAGGTATACACTCAACCCCGGTCCATCAGACTCTCAAGTCACGTTCCTTCCCGGAACCAATCATCATAACAACTAATACAACCATAAGCATACAAAATACAGACATAGGGGACTTGATCCCCAAGCATCAGTTTCACAGCCATACTTGGCTTAGGAGCAAGAGAAAAGCATAAACAAACATAAACCTAGCACAAACAACGTAAAGCTAGCACAAACTCTAGCACTCTTCAAGTAAGCCTGTAGACCTATTCCTATCAATCACCAACGTTAACTTCAAGCTCTAGCACTCTTCCCCAGCTTAAAAAAGGCTAACTCTAATGTTTAGAAGGGTTTAAGAAGTTTAGGTTAAGAAAACATAAGAAAAAGGCTTATACTTATCTGTTTAAAAAGTTAGTTTTAAGTCGCGTACGGCTGTACCAGTATCCGTACGCCCGTACCAACCTGAAAACCCTGACAAGCCAAACTCCTACGAGGGACAGTACTCCTGTACCTCATTCAGTACGCCCGTACATCCATAAACCACCTGATAAACCTAATTTCCTACAAGCATGCGTATGGTTGGACCACTCCTTGGTGCACCTGTACGGCCTCCAGGAACCTAACTCCCTCAATTTGCCTATTTGGTACACCCGTACGGGTCACCGTACGCTCGTACCACACTCCACTCTTCTCTTCCAACCCCTCAAACTCACTCACGTGCCACCTAAAACACCAAAACATAACCAAAACACCCCTAACACCCCACAAGCACCCTACAAGCATGCACAAACACATGACATCACGTCATGACAATCCAAACACAAGATAAATACATAATACATATGCATGCAATCATACCAATACATGTATACATACAAGTATACACCTAATCAATCATGCACAAACATACCAAAACATCTAGGGTCTCAAAATTGGATGTGACAATTGCCCTCCCTATGCGAGTTGAGTCTCGAGACATAGAGTTAAAAAGGAAAAAGAGGTCTAATGACCCGGATAATGAATGCCCTCCTTCGGGAGTTGAGTACCAGTACATAGAGACCCAATATGAGAGAGAGAGATTGTGCACAATCATAAAATAAAGGAAGAAATGTTATGTTACAGGAAAACAAGAGGGCGGATGCATAGCATGAATGCATCCTCATACATTGTCATTAGCATTATATGTCATGAATAAATAAAGAATATGATGAATGAAGGACCATGGGTGCATATAGTAAAGTGTTATGGAAAGATGTTAATGATGAAAGATGAACAGTCAATGAATGAATATCCACGGGATACACCATATTGCATTATGGCATAAATATACGTGTTAAATACGAGAATGTGAAATGATTGCTATCTGATATGACCTGATATAGGATCTTCAATACTGTGTTATGTGTAGCCTGCACAGATTTATTTATATATGTGTTGCAGGTAACGTTTGTTTGTGGTATGAGGGCTAAAGGTTTAGCTTGTATCATTTATCTATTCTTATTGTTATTAATATATATTATGACTGTAGCATCATTGAGTAGTATACTCAGCGTTCGTCATTTGATGGATGCAGGTTAGCAGCTGTGTAAGAACATGGATCCCGAGGCAATAATTCAACAAAGATTTATTGAAGGTAGGGACTTAGTGTAGTTGGAATTGTATTTATGTATTTATCCTCTTAGTAGACAGTAAATGTAATATGTGTGTATGTCGTAGTTTGCATTTTTACTTTATTCCGCCTGCTTATCATTGCTTATATTCGTGCATGATAAACCTAAATGATGGTTCATCCCTTGTAGGGTAGCTAATGATTTTCTTTTAGGAAGTCATTAGCTATTTACAGGAGCATGACACACCGGGTCTGGGTGTGACAGAATATCCATCCATTCTCATCTTGTGAACTTCAAGCAAACCTACAAAATAACTTCATTTAATATTTGGTACCTAAATGTATTTGAGTCCATGAGGGTTAGTTTCACATGAGTCATTTGGAATATATCCTAAGTGACTTAATCTTATAAAATATTTATAATTAGAATGACCAAACTTACCACAATAATGACAATGACCAAGGAAGGATTTAGACTTCCAACTTCTTGGTCTATGAAAATGAACTTTCCTTTGTTCACTTTTCATATCATTTCCAATTTTGATATTTGAATGCAAACACACACCTTTTACCTTTGTATTGAAATGTTTTATCCCACAATTACAATTCTTATGCAATTAACTTCTAGTTGAGGTCTTAAACCTTTTAAAATTGGAGTTTTCAACTCCTTTACTTTCATTTCTCTTGGCAACCTTCTCAATAGAAGTAGCTTTGAGAAATTTGAGGCCATTTGATGAAGAAGGAGTGTTTTCATCATAACCTATACCTTTCTTATCAAATTTGAGCTTTTGGCATTTAAGAATACTATCAATTTTAATGCCACCTTTTTCAAATTTTGAAAGGTTTTCTTTTAAATCTCATTTTCTCTTTTCAAATTCTCATTTTCAAAACACAAATCTTCTCTTTCCTTTTTTAAGGATTCATTTAACATTGAAAGATTTGAAATATTTTCAAATGTTTTTTGAAAATCCCTTTTTGAAGAAGTTAAAACATTTACTTCCTTTTTCAAACAATCAATCTCATTTATCAAAGTTAAGTTTTTAGATTTAAAAATTTTATTTTCCTTAGCCAATTGCTCAAATTTGACAAGAAGTTCCCCTAAGACACTTTCCTTATCATCATCAAACTCATTATCAAAAGATTGGTTAGAAGTACTTACCTCATTGAGATCATTTCCATCCTCCAGTACATGAAGCATAGTCTATGCTCTCCAAATAAGCTTTCATCATCCAATTCACTCTCATCGTCCTAAGTGGCTTTGAAAGCTTTCTTCTTGGATGGCTTGGATGGTCTCAATCTAGGACATTCACTCTTCACATGTCTTTTACTTGTAGATTCTTCTTTTCCTCTTCCAATACCTTGCCTTAAGATGATCTTATGAGTAAGAAGCTTTCTTAGAAGCATGTCGGTGGAAAACATTGATAGATCATTTGTTTCCTCAATTGCAATCACCCTTGCTTCCCAATTCTTTTTTGGAAGAACTCTAAGAATCTTGTTGTTAATGTCTTATCTAACATAACTCTTCCCAAGCTTCTTTAGACCATTGATAATCACCATTAGCCTATTATACATCTCTGATACACTTTCATTTTACCTCATGGTGAATAACTCATATTCATGAGTCAAAAGTTGGATCTTCTTGATCTTCACTTGATTTGTGCCTTCATGATGTATTTTTAAAGCATCCCAAATGTTTGATAGATATGCATTGAGACACGCTTCCATACTCATCTCTACTAATGGCACAATACAAGACATTCATGGCCTTCTTATTCATAGCATGAGCCTTCTTCTCTTTGCTATTCCACTTATCTTTAGGCTTCAATGTGGAAATACCTTCAATGATAGTTATAGGAGGATTATAATCATTTACAATGAAGTTCCATAACTTAACTCCATCACTCTCCAAAAATATCTCCATTATATGCTTCCAACAAGAGTAATATATATCATCAAAGAAAGGAGGTTTTGTGAACGATTGACTCTCTAGATAATGTGTTGCCATTTGATCTTAACTCTAAGAATGTTAATTCTTGAAAAATAGAGCCCACGCTCTGATACCAAATGAAATCCCAAGATAAGCAACACAAGAATAAAAAAGAGTTAAAGAGAGGGAAAGAAAATGGAACATAAGAAATTCATAGTGGTTCGGTCAACAAATGCTTACATCCACTTACTCAAGTAAACAACTTAGGTTTCCACTAAACCAATACACAAATACAACAAAGAATTCTTCAAAAAAAATTTAATCCCAAGTGTTTTCCCAAAGCTCACACTTAAACCCTTACAATAAGTGTTTTCCCAAGGCTCACACTAAACCTCACTCAATCATAATCACTTCCTATCTCTCAAAACATAACCCAAGAGAAAGACAACAAGGATTAAAAGCCCAAAAATCCTTTTCCAATGATTTACAACTCAATAAATCAAGAAATACTCAAGAATACATCAAAATGTATTTAACAAAGAAAATAATGATTGTAGATTGATTTCCTACCTTCAATAAGGTTAATCTACACTTATATAAGCTATTCTAAGCTTATATGACTGTTGGGGATGCATTAAATGTAAAATAGAGCCGTTATACAACTTTTTCAAAAATACTAAAAAATACATATTTCAACCTGTATGGCCATACACCTTCCCGTACGCCCATACAGCACCCAAAATATGACTCCAAAATGATGTTGAAGCATCGTGTACGGCTGTACCACCAAGTGGTACGCCCGTACCACTTCTTGTATGCTCGTACCACACTAAAAACACTGACAAACAAAATTCCTGAGAGCTCCGGTGCAGCCATACCAAACATTGATATGGCCGTACCAAAACTAGTACGTCCGGACCAAACTTAAAACACTCAAAACTTTAATAATTTTCATAAAACATTGCTTGTTTAACATCAAAACTAAAATCAAGGACCCCAAGGTCCAACACTTCAAATTGATTTTATCAAACGCATAAATGCTAAATGAAAGGGGGAGAATTTCAAATTCAAAACTTGAATGTTTTCAAATTGAGCTTAAATTGATTGTCAACATCAAAAAGGGGGAAATTGTTAAACTTACTACTTTGGATTTTAATGTTAAACAAATCAATTTCAATCAATTTCAATGAAATATTGTAAAAGTATTATTAGTACTGGTGTATCATTTTGGTTGTACGACCGTATAACAGCCACTGTCCAAATTTGGATTTGAAACTTATAAAGTGGTACGAGCGTACGGGTTCACATACGACCATACGCATCCTTTTGGAGAAACTTTTATTTTAAATTAAAGTGTTCTAACAGATCTATTTTGCAATTATTGCTTTGTAACGGAACTATTCTCAGTGAAGAGTATATCTATAGCTGAGGAAACTTTTCTTTAAGTAAGCAGCTTGAAAGAAACTTAATCATTCTTGATATTAATTCCATCTCTCTTTACTTTGTTCTTATTCTCTCTAAGGTTTTCTTTTACAACCCCAATTTATTTCAATTGTTATTTTGGGTTGGTGAGAGTTAATACTTGGACATTATTGTTGTAATTGAGAGTTGAATCTTATGAGATTGATTATCGTTGTAAATGTTTAAATGTAAGCCTTTAAAATATTAGGGTTGGATTCTTGGTTGAAGAATCAATTGTTATATTTGTAAAAGAAATTAATGAAACCTTAAGTTGAATATTAGGAGAAATGAGCAAGTTGAAGTGCCGAACCACTATATATTTTGTGTTGAACATCTTAAATTTCAGTAACAATATAATAATAATAATTATTATTGTTATTATAACAACATCCAAAGCCATCTTTCCAATTTTTTTTGCCACCTAGGATTGACTGTCACGGGGCAATGTCGTCTCACCCTAAATTGAGAAATATTTTACTTTTTATCTCAATATTGTAAAATCTTTTCTATTTTACCCTAAATCCAGAAGAAAGTGCTCCTCGCTGTAATTGGGGGTGTGATTGGTCTGTTGATATTACTTTGGGTTTCGTGATTCTTTGGAGATCAAGAAAGAGGAATCAGCATTCCCCTCGCTCCTATTACCAATCGTTAAGTTGTTGTTTGCGGACAAACGACACCAAAAGACAGTCAGCAATGACTAAAGCTACTTCTTCCCTGCCAAAGGCACTCAGCAGACAGTTTTCATTAATTGAAGTTAAAGCTGCAACAGAAAACTTCCATGAGAAGTTGATCATTGGAGAAGGTGGCTTTGGCAGTGTTTACAAAGGAAAAATTGATGATGGAGATATGGACGTTGCAATCAAGCGCTTGAATCCAGAATCCAGACAAGGAGCCCATGAATTCAAGACAGAAATTCAGATGCTGTCTCAGCTCCGCCATGTCCATCTTGCACCTCTGATCGGATACTGTCTTGAAGAAGGCGAAATGATCCTGGTTTACTAGTTCATGATCAATGGAAATCTGCGACAGCATTTGTACGAAACTGTTAATGATCCACTTCCGTGGAAGAAAAGGCTTGAGATATGCGTTGGCGCATATATTTGTTATTTGTGGTGGCTTGATTATTTGTTCATCACATTGATTTTTCTTAGAGTAACTGGTAGAAGTTAAAATCCATTACATGTATCTGCCATCCAAGTCAAGCCAAATTAAGTATTGTTTTAATTCAAATAAATTTTAATAAATGTATTTGTGCAGCTACTTATATTTAGCATGAATTTTAAAATTTTATTCTAAAATTATAATATTTATATCAAATGAAATTTTCAAAGTAATTAAACTAAATGAAACATTAGATAATATTTTATTCATATGTTTGGGAGAATAAATATGAATATTATATATCTATTATTAATTATTTATATAATTTTATTAATATTTTTTTATGAATTTTTATAAGATTTTTATGGATTAAACATATTACGGAAGTGGTTGAATCTAAAAATTTAAATTATCAAATAAAATATATAAATAATTTATATGTAATAGAAGTAAAAACAAAAATCAATGCAAGATGCGAAGGAAATGCTGGAGTTGGGATTGGAATTTGCAAGAAGCTGACGATGTTGAGAAAGGAGATACTAAATCCTGGTGATGGAAATGTGCATCCTCATGTACCATACACCACTACAGCTGGGGGATGTTAGTTTGATTCAAGCAGTGCAAGTGGTTCTGAAGGAGTGGATTCGGATACCAGTACTGTTTTTAATTTCATATTAGTTCTATGATTTTCAATCATCGATCGACTGAATATTCTTTTAATAACGAAAAATTTTAATTTTTATTGTTCAAAGTAAATTACATAATGATAAAAATTAAAATATTTAGCTAATAGTAGGAAATTTATATATTTAGTAACAAAAAAGTACATAATTGTTACGAGGTTATACGAAAAATTTATTTAACTAATGTGTCGATAAATTAAGTTTTTAGAGTTTAATTCAATAAATTCATTTGTTTCATAAATAAATTAAATTGATACTTCAAATTTATTTAAATATATAAACTGATTCATGTATAGATAAACTTATGAATTAAGTCATCATAATTTAATTTTATACATAAAAATTATATATCTAAGTTTTTATAAATATAAAAAATATATATAGATTTAAGTATTTATACAAAATTATAAATATTTCAACATATTATAATTTTAGTTTTAATTTTTAATATTTTTGATGATTTATATCCATTAAATTTGTTAAAATTCAATTAAATTTAAGATATATAATATTTTGATAAATCAATTAAAATATAATTTAATAATAGATAAATTAAATTTAAATATGCTAAAATTCAACTTCACTACTTGACGTATTTAAGACCTCAAAGTGAAAAACTGTTTTTATCTATTGATTTTTGATTGTTTATTTTTAAAAATTATTCTTATTATTTATCAATAACTTTAAACCATTTTTTGATATAAAATTAAACATTTTCTTATAAAATATTCAACGACGAAGTCAACAATGGAAGAGCTAAATTATGTCTCTATAGGAGACGTTAATTACTGAAACAAATTGATGAGATTAATTGAAATATTCAAGTATAAATTACATCTCATAAATGATACAAAATGGAAAAATGATACATGAAAACAAGAAGTAAAGTACTCCACATGACTTATTCTTCTGACATGACATTTAGATGGGTTGCCATCTATTAATATTCTAAAATTGTTTACTCAATCTATGATAATAGCTTTCAACTTTCCAAAGGGTATTCAGTGCTTGACGTTGAGAGAGGAAAAAACAAGGAAACTTGCGTTGATCATAAAGCTACTTATTGCTCACTTGAAACAGTTTTTGAAGGAGTTGTTGGGTTCTGCCGGAAATGTAAAATTTGATAAGCTATTTATATTAATATTGTTGTTTTTAGAAAAATATCATGATATTTTAAATTTTATTCGTTTAATAAATAGTTTACTTAGTTTTCTATTTGTTTGTTGTTCGATGAATTAATCAAGTTTCTTTTGTTAGTATCTTTAATGGGATTTAATATAAATATATTGCTCTTTTTGTATTTAAATATATATACACACATAATTGGATGTTAGAGTATCTTCTTGACATGTTTTTAATGTACATATTGTTTGTTGAGTTTAAAAGATTTATTGGTTTTGTTTAAATTTTAGTTATGAAGGATGTTTAGGTTATGAATTTAGATTTTCGAGATTATTATTTTAATTAAAGAATAGTTTATTTATTTTATAAGATATTTGTGCAAAACATAGTATATACATTAGTTCATTTATAATTTAAATGAATTTAAAATTTTATAGTAAAATTATTCATAATAATTCATTGATAAATAAATAAATATTCATAAATAATAAATTTTTGAAAAGAGAGCAACAAAATTAAATATATATTATCATTTAATTAATTATTAAATGCATGTTGAGTTAAATAGATATATTATTTATGATAGTTATTATATTTTATTGGATAATTTAAAATTCGACGTATAAAACTAATTTTTGTGGAGTTATTATGATTTATAATATGTATTCATTTTTAAATTTAAACAATAATTATCAAGGTTTGATTCTTTGGATCAACCCGTGATATCTTTGAATTATTTTTGTGGAAAATTATGTCGAGAGAGAAGGAAGTAGGCAGGAGCCCACTTGCAAGTGTCCCATAAAATACCTATCAATAATACATTCCAAGCTTGTCCGTCAACTTCATGGTAACCGGAAGCACCACGGCAAAAATGGCTTCTACCAATAATATATGCGACATATTTATGTCTTTCTACACTTATTTCCACAGAATGACCAATAAATTTTAAATTCACCGTAAATTAAAATATATAACAATAAATATTTTATTCTCTCCTCATCAGAGAATTATTTGTTTAAATATGTTTGAACAATAAAATTTTGTTGGAATAATTAATTTTTATCATAAATATTATAATTAAATTAGGAAAAATATAAATAATAGTTGTCAAGTTAAATTTGAATTACAATTAATTTAAAGGATTTATTAATTATCTTATATTGTATTTTATTGTTTTTATATAATGAAAAATTGATATCTTTTTTTTATATATGGACAATTTAATATTAAATCACATAAATTTTAATATTCTTTTTTTATTTTTACATGCTTCATTTTATCAAGTTCCAATTGATATGGGTTATTTTTTTTCTGAATAAAATTTAGATGTAAAAATCTATCTTCTTGGAACTATGGATCCCCGTCATCGGATTTCCCCGTTATGGGTCTCCTTTACCGCTCAAGCAACATCATCTTAGCTTAGAGTACAGCATCATACATGTGAAGAAGGTTACATCGCAAAGGTTTTCAAGTTGCAACTTGTAGGGTTATTTTTTCCAATAAAATTAATGCTTTAAAATACTTGACATGATTTTTGGATTTATGTTCTCTGTCTTATGGCTGCAAAGACATCATTATCACCCCATGCTTGAATTTTTCCAAAAACCTATTTCTATCGAGACTGACTTTTCTTCCAAAACATTTCCACCTTAAATGTCACTTGCACGTCTCCATCATAATCGTCATCTGAAATGAAAAATCCATTCAGAAGCATGTAAATTACCGTGTTTAGTGTCTCTCCTTCAAAACCAAATATTACGATTCCAAATAAGAAACGGGGACGCAAGGAACCCACTTTCTCACTACCAGAAGGTCTGTCATCTTTCTCCAAAATATTAAAACCAAAGGATTTGACTCTCCCATGCTTACGTGCGCTGCTGGTGATTGACGTAATCTAGCGTTTTCCCCTAGCCGGGCGGAATTGACGCCTGGTAGTTGACAAGTTAAGGACTGAATTTTACTTGTACAAGTATCGCATGGATGATGTTAAAGGGGAGTTGTCTTACAGCTTCAACATGAAATTTTAATCCAATGATTTCATGTTATAGCCAATGTAAATGTTCCAAATTTCATTATGTTTTATTCCTAATATCTTATTCTATTACAGTATTGATCATTTTATTTGGATTATTTTATTTTATCTCAATCTATTTCAATTGTTTTAATTAAAATCTTTTGATTCCATTCTAATTAAAACAGTTTTTTTTAATTATGTTTTGTTATTTCAATCTACAAATTTAATAATTATATTTATTAACTTTAACTAAAATAAAACAAATTACAAACGTTATTCCGAAGTTAGTAACTACTACTAAAATTTAAGATAATTTTTAAGGGTTATTTTATATTTAATATACAATTAATTTTCTATGGAAATACAAATTTCAATTATACATTGAATTCTTAATCTTAAATTTTATAAATTTTACTGCATTAGATTAAATATATTTTTGTGTGCAGGAATCATATCATGTATACAATTTTAATTAATTTCACATCATGAAGGGTGGAGGCAGCGGGCTACAAGAGAGCCAAGCCCACCTAACATCTCCCACAGTGTTCCATATATATATGTATATGTATATATTTTGCTTTCCATTTAAATTCACACCAATTTTAATAATTAAACACAAATATTAATCATTAAATTGTTAAATTTTTTATACATTTTACTTGTTCATCTTTTAATCAAACTCTCAAATTATTATAATTTTTAAAACATTTATTTTTAATAAATTAATCCAATAAAGAGAATTGATATAATCATTAAGAAATAAAAGAATGTGTTGGAATTTGAATTAACTGAAACAAATTATATATTAATTAGGGTAAAAATAACATTTATATTTCAGTCACTTGTGTAGTCTCTACTGGTCTAAGCAACTTACTGTTGGGAAACAAATTCCAGACATGATATAAGATTATAAGCATAGCATTTAATGCAACTATGTGATGTGTATTAGTCAAGACGACAACTCATGGTAAGGGGCCTCATTATAAACAGCTTATATAGAATATCTTTAAACAAAGATACCAAAATTATTGATTCTAATAAAGGAATCTTTGGAAAAAATTTTATGAA
>CANYBF010138870.1:0-19690 GCA_948192965.1 Dalechampia spathulata | reverse complement strand
AGGTTGAAATACTTATGGTTTTCTTTGATTTTCTCCATGACCGGACCTATTTCTTGGTGATTCTTCATGTTAAAGCCGAAAACATGAAGTTTCATGAGGTTTGGTTAAAAACCAAAACCTATCTTGTTATCTAACTTTGTTCTATGTTTGATCTTAATCTCTAAGGTACATGTATGCTTGATTTAATCATAGATCAAGCCAAAGGAAGTGAAAGTAGAAAGATCCACACAAATCCGTAGGTAAATCCAAAGAAAGAGAGGTTAAGTGAAGATTTGAGTTGTTGGGTTTAAAGGTGAGTAAGAGTAAGTATTGATTAGTAAAAGAATGACTTGATTTCAAAATTTTTGGTGAGATTTAAGTTTTAGCAGAATGTTATTTAGATTATTTGATGATTTTTAGTTTATATTTTGAAGGTTTTAGTACTTAGTGTTGTAAAAGACATGAAATAAAAGGGTGATGGATTGTGTAGGTGTGTGTGTTTTGTGATCTTCCTTTTGGCCAAATCATTTTAAAAAAAATGACTACTGATTGATAAGTTTAAAACATGTTTAAGATGATGATGATAAAAATAGAAGGTAAGAAATTAAAAAAAAATGATATAAGTTAAGTGATAAGGTAAGAAAAAAATTGATGATTTAAGGTTTAATGTCATTTTAAGTGTATATGACCTAAGAATTATGAATTAAATGGTTAAGTTTAAGTATGATTTAGGAAATTAACTTTTAATTAAGGTTAAATGAAGTTCTTAATGATAAGTTAATAAGAATCATATGAAAAATGAACTTAATTGGATTAAAGATAAACATATTTAGTAAATTAAAGCTTAATTTTCATTTTTAGCATATAAGATATGAAAAGTATAAACTAAGTGACTAAGTTAATGTATGAATAAGGTATTTAATGTTTTAATTAAGAATAAATAGAGTTTTTTTATAAAGAAATAAGGAAAACAAGTGCATATGAAGAAAGATGAGCTTAAGAAATAACTTTTCTATGTTTTAATGAATTTCATGAAGGATTTCGGTTATACAAGTTTAGGGATTCATATGATTACTAAAATAAGGATATTAAGTATTTAAAAATGAGAATTTAAAAAAATGATGTTTTAATTAAGGAAGTTTAGAAGACAAAATTTAAGTGTTTAAATGGACCCAAATTGGAGTATAAGGTTATATAGTATAAATGGATTTAAATGATTAATTGTTTAAGCATATTCAATGATTGTAAGCAGTTTATTAAATCAATAATTGTCACGTTCGCGTGCACAAAACTTGAGCATCTCATTATGCATTTTATAATCTTTGATTTATTGATTACTTGAATAAGTCATTATGGTAATGATTAATTAGGTGGGTTGCTATATATTTGGGATTTGACGTTTATATATATATGTTGAAAGTGTTATTGCTAATTAGAATTTATATGATGAATTTGGTATTTTATTATAATTAGAGGCATTACATTTAGTTAATTATGTAGGTGTATTAATTATTAGGAGGTGATGCTATTTTATTAATTATTTAGGATATACGTATAATTACTATATTTTATTTTATTTTTTATTGTTGAGGGAATTAAAAAGATAAATTGTGAATTTTATTTAATTGAGTATTAATATTAACTATGGCATTAGCATTATGAGAAGATTATTATTATTATATAATAATTTGCTAGCTATAGATAATTATATAAAAATTTATGTATAATATAATTTGTTATTATATGTTGGTGGACATAGGTTAGTTATATATTTATAAATTAAATAACATTAATGGGTAATTGGTGTGTATATATCTTTAAGTTTATTATATAGTATATAACTTATAATTATATGAGGGATGTGGGAGTTTTTAAGAAAATTAATTACTAAGATTGGAGAGGGTGAAGGGACGTTTTCCATGCAAAACCGAGAGGAGGGTCTTATTTACAATCTCCTTTGGCATTCTTTTCTTTTGGCTGGCCGTATGTTATTGTATCTCGGCTGCTCCTTTTCTGTTTCTTCCAAAGGGAAGAGTTCTGCTGGTACCATTGCATCTTGTATTGTTATTTTGAGGGTTGGTGGAGAGGAATTATCTTATGACATTGGAGTGTTGATTGCACGTAGGGAAGGGTTGCTTTTTCATCGTATAAACTCTTCTTTATCCATTATTTTCTTGCTGTTCTTTTGGGTTGTTGTTGCTGCTTGTCTTGATTATGTTATTACGCCAGATTAGTGAAAGATCAAGATGCTGTTAGTCCATTCTTTTCTCGTAAGGTAGGCCTATATGTTGGTGTTTTGTGAAACTTGGTTTGCATGTTCTTCATTTTGAGGATAGCTATGGATGTTATGGCAGGAAGGTTTCATTAAGGTGTTATTGTTTGATATGGAGGGAGTTGATGTAGGTACTTCAGGAATTTGTTTTGCAGGGGTTCGGTATGGTGTTAGGGATGGGTTCTTGGAGAAACATAATTTGTAAATGGCTAATTTAGTAGATTTATGTATAGGGGCGTGAGTGGGGAAACTTCTTGTTGATTCTGTTTTCTTTTGATCTTTAATACTGTTTTATTCTTTTTTCTTCTCTTAATGAGTTATTTGAGACCTGAACTTACTGCCATTTATGTGTGTATTGCTTATAAAGGAAAGGAGGTTAAATAAGAACTATAACGCATGTGGTGCGATTGTGTTTCGATGGATGCAAGGTGTTGCGGTGGTTGTTGATGGTCTTTCTTATTTTGTATTGATCATGTGCGTTTAGAGTAGGATAATTACCGTACATGTGTAGGCAAATAATGGAGTTATAATTATAAGAATGTGATTATAATGACTGTGTTTTGTACGAGATTTGGTGGCTTCATGACGCAGTCGAATGGTTATATGGAGTGTTTTATTTGTTATGATGTTGCAAGACAGTTTTGGTGTTGAAGCGCAAATTATGATGATTGTGTATACTTGCCTTGTATGATTATTTTGGCCGAATAGATGCAAGAAATTAAATAAGGCATGGAATTGTATTTTTAAGTGTTATCGATGTGTCTTGCCATGGTTGAAGAAGTGAACCAATTTGTCTACTAAATGTGTCTATCACTTACGGCAGGAACTACATATTCATAGTTTAATGTGAAGCCTTGGTTCTTCTATAAGCATGAGAGTGTTTATGCAAACCTTAGTATGTTATTATTGATAGGATCACTTTATACTATTTAGGTGGCAATTTTTTTACCTTACCTTATTGATTGATTTAATGCTGCATTACCAAGTTCTGTCCCAAATTATATTATTATTGACCTTGACTTTTCACCCTTGTGTAATTTTTGGGTTTTTGTCAATTCGGCTCGGTATTAGTCCCCGAAGTTGACCTCGATAGTGCATATAGGCCTATTTTGGCTTCCCTTGAGTGCTCCGATGTACAGAGCATATCGCAGTTGGTAGGGCCCACCATGATGTTTAGCGGGGCCCGCCACCCTTGTTAACTTCTTCTGAGCATTCTGGACATGCAAAACATACTGAATGTATAGCACTGTATGCACAACACTTTGGTGGAAGAGAAATGCTCAGTAGGACCCACGTGTCGGTGAGGCCTACATGCGGGGCCTATAGACGAGGCCCATCTGGTGGGGCCCACATAAGCAGAACATGCTGATAATGTCCTGCAATGTCAAATGACTCTTATTTGACATGCAGGGCACATAGAATGCAAAATATTGCATTTTAAGCACTCAATACTATTTACTTGAAATAGTGCATAAGTGGGGCTCACCACCTCTATCAGCCCATTCTGTGTGTTTTGTGCACACAGAGCACATTCTACTCATGCCTACACAGGACAGAGTACATGGCGTGCCAAATGCTACATTTTGGGCACATAGCATTATGGGCCCATTAGTGGGACTCACCACTCGGGGTCGAATTTGGCAAAACTCTAAACTGCAGAATGTGATTGCATCTCTGTTGACATATGGTGTGCATACCGTTTTGCCAGTACAAGCCAGCGTATATAAGGTAGAAATGCTATATGTGTAGCACATAGCACTATGCACTACGCATATGGCTTAAAAAGACGTTTGGTGGGGCCCACCTTTCGGATCAAATCTGAAAAACTTTTCTTTGCAAAATGTCTTCATATGTCAAATGATGCTTATTTGACATGCAGCATGCATCCCATTTTACTCGTGTGAGGTGGCACGCATAGGGTAAAATGCAATATGCATCGCGCATAGCACTATATGCGATGCATATAGCATATAAAAGACATTTAATCGGGAGCCTTCTCGGGACCAAACCGGATGTGTGCCACATTACACAATGCCTTGGTACAAAAAATGATGCTTATTAGGCATGGGCCATACATCCCGATGTAACCACGGTGGGTCCTACATGACAGGTCAAAAGGTGATGTGCTGCGTACATAGCACTATGTGCGCACCACATAGCATGATGTGTGCCACACATTGCCTAAAAATTTAAAATTTTGGACAAAAAATTACAAAATTACCAAACTCTAATTTTTCTCTATAAATATAGAGCTTGGGGTCAGATGAAGGGGGTCCGAAAATTGCCTTAAGGCAAGCCAAAATTCTCTCAAAATTAATTAAACACTTAATTAATTAAATCCTAGGGATTTAGAGACAAATTGGCTCTAGTTAGGCTCCCTAAGCACATTTGGAGTGAAGATCAAGAAGGAAAGCCTCTGCTACAAGGTAATTTCTTCCATTTTTCTTCATTTTTCTTCCATTTTGCTACTATTTTCAGGGTATATACTGTGTATATACACCTATGTGTGCCATATGTAGCTCATGTGTGGTGCACATAGGCCTATATGCTACGTATATAGGCCCCAAATTTCAAAGAAAATGCTATTCTTCTCCTAGTTTTTGTCAGTTTTTCACCCGATTTGGCTATTTCAGTGACATTTAAGGCCTCTCTATGCCTTGGGTGCCCTAGATCTACCTTATATTTGTCGGATCTAAAATAATTTTAACTTTAAAATTATTTTTCTTGAGTTGGATGCAAATCCATGAAGCAAAATCCATTTTCATGCTCCGATCTGCCTAGATCGGGGCTGGATCTCAGGTTTTTGCTAAGAAAATCTTTGATTTCCCTTTGTTTTTCAAACCATATGTGCCACACATACTACTATGTGCGCCACACACAGCCTATGTGTGGCGCACATAGATCTATGCACGGCACACATAGATCCCGGATTTCACAAAATCTCCCGTTGTTCGCCCGATCCGCTTTGGATCTGATTTTTCCAGTAACTCTAGAGGCTTATCCATGCACTTGAGGTTCTGGATCTGTCAAAAATTGTCTAGATCTAATTGATTTTAGCCTTAAAATTAATTATTCCATTTAATTACTCAATTAAATGTTTGGATTCCAAAATGGAGACCGATTCGTGTTTAAAATGAGGTACTATCTTTATTAAAGTTGCTTATTTTTTTTCTGTAGATCATTTCTGTACTAACAGATTTGATTTTCTTGCTGATTCATCAACTATTTACACCACATATCATGCTATGTGCACCACACACAATCTATGTGTGGTGCATATAGTCTGATACGCGGCGCGCATCCCTTGGAAAATTTCCTGAAAATCACATTTTTCGATCATTTTCAAAATCAATTTGATTTTTCTAGTGATATTTGATGCTTTACAGTGGCTCAAGTATTCTGGAACTATCATAAAATAATTACATTTAATTAATTTTGGCCTTAAAATTAATTTTTAACAATCAAATGCTTATTTGGTTCGTATAAAATTTAGTTTTTGAAAGGATTGGATTTAAATTGGTTGAGTGGCTATCTCCAATAATTTTTATGTGATGTTAGCCCTCCCATTTAATTTTCTATGATCAAATAAAAATAATTTTGCCTAAAATTATTTTTATAAAAATTAATTTTTACGATCAGACTTGTATAAATTCATGTGATTATTGCCAAATAATTGTTGGATTTTGACTCTAAGTTCATGCTTTCATATAGCATTAGACTAGTCAAATAAATCCTAAATTCATTTGCTACTAATGAATTTATTATGTTTATTTTGCATATTTCCATCATGCATTTTGGCTTGTACAACCCGAGGTAGAATAGTACTCGAGAAGGATGGGGACGTTACTTAACGTCCCAAAATATGTATGCGAGGACATTTTTGTAATAGGATAGAATTATTCGTGCTTTGTAATAATTCCCCTAATATCCTTCGTGTATCCCTTAATTTCTCGATCCCTTTCACCGACCATTATTATTTTTCATTCATGGATGATTTATATTTGCCTAAATATGCATGTCATTCATGTCACATGTCATGTCATATGACACATCACACACAACTATGCCATACCATGCATATGCCATGCCATAACATATCATATTTCATATAAATGTACCAATACGCCAATACGCAATACAAATACATGCAATTAACCAATATGCCATGCCACGTCACATGTCATATCATATGCCATGAAATATACCATGTTGAATACCAATTCACATATGCATCACTATGTCATGTCATGCATATGCCATGCCATTACACACATATATTGCTACGTCATATCATGCATATGGTATGTCATTCACTTCATATATCATGTATATGGTATGTCATTCATTATGCCATGTCATTTCATATATATACATTATGTCATGTCATACATCATTCCATATATCATGTACATGATATGTCATACATCATTTAACGTGTCATACATATGATATGTCATTTACCTCACATGCCATGCATATGTCATGTTATATGCCATCTCACATATCATGCATATGATATGTCATTTCCTTCACATGTCATACATATGATATGTCATCCATCTCACATGTCATGCATATGCCATGTCACTCACTTCACATGCCACTATACACCATACATTCTATAATGCCAACACAATCCCAAAAATGCTAAACGTATTACATTATACGTGCTATTCTGCCATGATTAGATGCTAATATGTCATACTAGGTTGCCATATCATGCATATGATATGTCATCTACATTCACATGTCATGCATATGCCATATTATTTTATCACTACTTTGCATACCATGCATATGCCATGCTATCCAAATGTCATATAGCCTTATATGTCATTCTACGTGCAACCTTGCAACACCAAATTGCATGTCGTGCTGTGTGCTTACATATATGATCGTATGCTTGCCTGCTTAGGATAATTAATTCCAGCTATAATGGAAAAATTGATTTTGGAAACTCATAGAAATAGATCTCCACCACTCGAACCCAATCTCTGAAGGGTTTAACTAGCACTCATGTTATGGGTTGGTTGGACCAATTCGGAACCATTCGGTGGTGACTCCCTTGTGACTCTTTTAAGTCTGTATCATTCCTCGAGGTAGCCCCTCAGGAAGACTGTGCTTTTGCTCCAAGTGTGGTCCTTGGTCCTCGAGCCTTGCTTTGGACGGTCGACAGAAACCGACGCTCACAGTGGTGACTCTGCTGGGGACATCACTGTGAAAGAGTGGTGGCATCTAAGAGTTTCCATATCAATTTTCCCATCATAGTTGGATTAATTGCATGCATTACAACACCAGTCTGTGTCTGTACACACCACATAACCTCCCATGTCAAGCTGGTGATTATGGGTGAGTGAGTCTCCTGGACTCCATTCAACTCCTTGGAAAAGCGAATCTACCTTCACCACTCACTGCACTGTACTAATAACCATTGATGATTCCTGACATGTAGACCTGAGGTATAATCCTATATTGATTATTCCATTTAGTTGGATAGGTTGTGGATAACGTGGAGGGGACCTTAGCTTGTTCTCAAAATCGGACTAAAGCCCATGTAGTAAGCCTAGCAACATTCCAAACTAGGACCCTTATTGCATGCTATGTGGATCTTTGCCTTATAATGTCAGTGGATTTGTATAGACCCAGCCCATTTTCTTCCCATATATTGCTCTGCTAAGAACCAGAATCATTTCATGATTCTGTATGGTTGCACAACCTCACGCTTATTCAACAGGCGTACTCTTATCATGACAATATGATCATGCTTGTATTGCTCTGCTAAGAGTCGGAATCCTTTCATGATTTCATATGGTTGGACAACCTCACGCTTATTCCACAGGTGTACTCTTATCATAATAATATGATCATGCATGTATTGCTCTGCTAAGAGTTGGAATCCTTTCATGATTCTATATGGTTACGTAACCTCATGCCAATTCCATCGGTATTCTCTTATCATTGCAAATATGATTAGGTCCAAATGTTGTTGGGTTTTACCATAATCCCTCATATGATCGGGCAACGATCAAACCTTTTACTTGACTTATTGAGAAAATCACGCCTCAAGTTCCTAGTGTAACTCCGGGTTAGTATCCCACCTAAGGCAGGAGAACTTGAATTGACTAATTCTCATGAAGGTATAAGGTTGGAAGGGAGCGATACTGCATGCTACGTGTTCACTAACCGTTTCATGTTTTCTGTCCAAACATGCATACATGCCTACTCATGCAATCTTCTAACGAAATTCACTTTTGCAGCCATAAAGCTTGATGTTTCCTAGCATAGGACACATATACATCCTACGTGATGTATCACATACACTCACACATATGCATGCTAACTTGCTTTGTTACAGCTATAACATTGCATATTTCCTAGCATAGGTCACACATACATCCTACGTGTCACATCATGTGCACCATACGTAACCCCATATGCATACTCATGCATCCATGCTAACTCTTTCTATCATGTACAGAGACCATGTCAGACTCTCAGAATGCCAGGAATGTCGCATCCTCATCTGTCCCTATTGCCTCAACACTGGATGAGGCCACACTTGCTGCAATTCAGAAGCTCATCGACCAGTCTGTGGCCAAGCTCCTGAATGATGACTTCAAGACTCTCCTGCAACAATAGATCCAAGAGGCTCTCAGTCCTGCTGAATTCATCACCCCACCAGCTCCAATCAAGGAAAAGGGGAAAGGTGTCAACCTGTATGACATGGAGACCGATGATGACGTCTCACTCCATATGCATGATGTTCAGAAATCTGAGACCACTGTCTTAGAATAGAAGATAGAATAGCTGCAGACCATCATGAAGACCAAAGGCATGGGATCTGATATAGACTTTGATGAGTTCTCAGTGTGAGCTATCAAGGGGCTGCTTGCTAAGTTCAAGCTCCTAGACGTTCCTAAGTACAATGGAGTTGGGGACCCAAAGAACCATTTGAAGACCTATACCATGTTGATGAGCACTACAGACCTGTCAGACGATCAGATAGTTCGATTCTTCTTCATCTCACTAGAGGGACCAGCACTGGCCTGGTATCATAGTCTGAACAAGGTAACTATGGCCGAGTGAAAGCCTCTTTGTACTACATTCTGTAAACAGTACGGGTTCAAGTCTCGATTTGATGTAACCTTAATGGATTTGGAAATGGTTAAACAAAAAGCCAATGAATCTTTTATGGATTACTTCAGTCGCTGGATGGACAAAGCTATGCTGGTCAGACAGAAGCCATCTGAATTTGACATGATCAACAAGCTTATCATGGGGTCACTGCCACTCTATCAAGATAAGCTAAAGTATCAGACATTCCACACTTTTGAGGACATCTATTTAGTGGGACAATGCATCGAGCAAACTGAGGGTAAGAAAAAGGAGCTTTCCTTCCCAAAACCCAAAACCACCACATACACTCAGACACAACCAAAGCCTCACTATGCCAACACCCTACAAACACCGAAACCCCATTACATCAATGTTGTGCAACCACCAAACCCCATACTCAGAAACACTACCCCATCTAAGAGATTCTCAGATCTTGGAATGCTGCTTTCCAAGGTTTTTGGGTATCTTCTCAAAGCCAAACTGATGACTGTCGCTCTCTCAGGCTGGTCATTTAGAATCTTATTGACTCTAGTGAGATCGAAGACCCTGAAAAATCCAAACCATCAACCAAAACAAACCCACTACCCAACTACCACAAAGCCAACCGCACTTACATGATCTAATCAGGGTTGCCAGAATCCCTAATTTTGAACTCATTTTCTCCTCTCAGTAGTAAGGGAGTTACTCAATTGCCTGCTATTACCTTCCAACCCGGTGGTGGGTTCGATATTGGTGCCATCGACATATGGTACGATAGCTCCGAGGATGAGTCTACAGCTACTCAGAATTCCTCCAAACCTGAAGCATCAGACGCACATGCTTCTAATAAGGGTAAGTCAACCGAGACTCCCAAGGTAACTAAGCCAGCACCAAAAAAACCCAAGCAGCAGAAAGGGTTAGGTGCCAACAAGATATCCTCTTGAGTTCGCAACATGACTCAAAGCGGTAAGGTGTTCACTCCTCCTGACCTCGGGCAGAAGCCAGAAGCTCTTAAAAAGTTGATTGAGGCTAGACCCACTAGGGAAGAGGCTGGTCCAAGCACTGTTCCAGCTCTACAGCCAGCTAATTAGGTTGCTCAACCTGATAATGTTATTATCAAATAGCTAAAGAAGATGTAAGCAAACATTAGTATCTGGGACTTGGTACTATCCTCCCAATAACATCGACGGGCTGTCGTCGAAGCACTCTCAAGCATGAGAATTTCTCCCTCTACTTCTACCTTCAGCATGAAGAGCCAACTGGTGAACCGGGAATTACCATCCAGCATGATCACTTTTTCTGATGCTGATCTACCGGTCGATGGAATCTGCCATAACAGAGCACTCTTCATTAGGGTGAATATCATGAACTTCTCCACCTCCTACGTCATGGTGGATGACTGATCAGGCATCAATGTTTACCCGCTCAAGGTGCTACTTAAGCTAGGGGTCCAACTTTCAGACTTGAAGCCCTGTAAGACTATCATCAGGGCATATGATAAGTCCAAACGGGAGGTTACTGGTACCTTCACTGCCACTGTCACTGTCAAGCTGATCGAATCAGTGGTAGAGTTCATAGTCTTGGACATCCCGGTATCATTTGTACTACTCTTGGGCCATCCATGGTTCTATCCCCTAGGAGGTGTGTCGTCCACCCTACACCAGAAGATCAAGTTCCCACACAATGAAGGTGTGGTTACTATCATTGCTGATGATGAGGTTGCTCTAGCCTGCATCAAAGAAGACGTTCCTCTCATGACTGGATTTTAGATCGCTGCCATTGGAGAGCCTGAATCATACTCGTACCAATCAAGTCCTGATATAGAGAGAATGATGCAATTAATGAACTATGTGCCGGGTAGAGGCTTAGGCCAGTATCAGCAAGGTCCGGTGGAGTTCAATATTCCTACAACCATATGGGAAGAGAGGTACTGCATTGGGTTCGATCCCTACACCTCAGATAAGCCAGAAGAGTGCAAGATGGTTCTCTTCATCCAAGGAGAGACATAACATGATCATGCTCTTGAGTTGCCTAACTCCGATGATTTCTTCAAGCAACAATTCACCATTTTTAGCGGTGATATATGTGACTTGTCAGCCTTGACAATAGCTGAAAAGACTGCTGCTTCTTTTGCCATTAGCCCTAATGAAGCTTTCCAGACCTTTGGTGATGTTGCTAATCTTACCACCGGCAGCCTGGAGCCAGAAATCACTACAGCCACTGTGCTGGGATCCAAGCTGCAAAACTTGGACATAGAGGACCTGCTGCTGGCAAAGGTCTATGAAGACATCGCTACTCTGGTGGATAGCACCTTTAAGGAGCTGTTGTATGAGGACACTAATGTCCCAATTTCTGTACTTTTCAATGATGATGTAATCCTATCTAAATATAATGCAATAAAAAGCAACTTTGATTATGTTTACGATGTGTATTCTGATGGCATTGTGCATGAACATGAGCATTTCATAAGCATTTTTGACATTAACGCATCATGCATTGAAAATGTTAACATTAACACAGACGATAAGCTATGTCTACTCCAGATTACATCAGACTTGACCTCTAAAGAGAGGACAGGAATAATCAGCGCATTGAAAAGCATATAAAAGCCTTTGCTTTAGGTTATGAAGACATACCGGGTGTCGATGGATCCATCGTAGAGCATAAAATTCCTACCAAGCCGGGGTTCAAGCCAGTTAAGCAGAAGCTACGGTACCTCCAACTAGAATGGGCTCAAAAGGTCAAGGAAGATGTCCAGAAGCAGTTGGATGCTAAATTCCTTGAGGTGGTTGACTATCCAGAATGGTTGGCAAATGTGGTATCGATTCCCAAGAAAGATGGTAGGGTCAGAGTCTGCATAGACTATAGGGATCTGAACAAAGCATGTCCAAAGGATGACTTTCCTTTACCTCATATCGACGTACTAGTGGATAGTGCAGCCGCTAGCACTATGTATTCCTTCACTGATGGATTCTTTGGGTACAACCAGATTCTGATGGTAATTTCAGATAAGGTGAAGATGACTTTCATCAAAGAATAGGGGACCTACCGCTACAAGGTCATGCCCTTTGGCTTGAAGAACGCAGGCGCTACCTACCAACGAGCTACAACAACCTTGTTGCATGATTTAATCCACAAGGAGGTCAAAGTCTATGTGGATGATATGATGGTGAAGTCTCTCACCAGAGAAGAGCATCTGGCGGATCTTTATAGATTTCTCACACGCGTTGAGAAATATAGACTCAGACTGAATCCAAAGAAGTGTATTTTTGGGGTGACGTCCGGTAAACTGTTGGGCCACATTGTCAGTCAGAGGGGTATCAAGGTGGATCCTGATAAGGCAAAATTGATCATTGAGATACCTATCCTTAGAACTAAGACCAAAGTCAAAGGATTCCTGGGACAGCTCCAGTACATCAGCAGATTTGAGAGGATGAGCCTATCTTCAAACTTTTGAGGAAGAACCAGCCCATGGTTTGGGATGAGAACTGCCGGTTCACATTTGAGAGGGTGAAGCATTACCTCTCTAACCCACCGATCCTGCAACTGTCTCGGTCGGGAAAACCATTACTACTCTATCTAGCCTTAGAGGAGGAGTCAGTGGGTGCTATGATGGCTCAGGAGGATGAAGCCAGAGTCGAGCATGTTGTCTACTACTTGAGCAAGAAGCTACTGCCAACTGAATGTAAGTACAGTACTATTGAGAAGCTATGCATGACTATGGTCTGGGTCACCAAGAAACTCAGACACTACTTCCAGTCATACTAAGTGTAGGAAATCTCTAAGGTTGACCCTATGAAGTACTTGTATGCAGCTCCTTCGCTAGTAAGGAAACTCTCCAGGTGGCTGATCCTATTATTAGAGTTTAATGTACAGTGTATCACAACTAAGGTGATCAAAGGCAGGGTGATTGCTAAATTTTTAGCATCTAGGCCGATGGATGACTCTGAGACCTTTGAACTGGACTTCCCAGATGAGCACTTGGGGGCAGTTGACATTCAAAAATGGTAGTTACACTTTGATGGCGCAGTCAACAGAAGAGGTGCAGGTATCGGGGTTGTGGTAATCACTCCTGAAGGTGAACTCATTATGCTTTCTAAGTGGCTGAGCTTTCCAGTCACTAATAATATGGTTGAGTATGAAGCATGTCTCTTCAGGCTAGAAGCATTGCTAATGATTGGGGCCCAAGGTATACAAATATTTGATGATTCAATGCTCATCATTCACCAATCCACGGTTGAGTGGGATGTCAAAGAAGAAAGGCTCAATCCTTATGCTGAGTACATGAAGCTCATGGTTTGCAATTTTGGCTCATGCTAATTCATTCACATGCCACGAGAAAAGAATTAGATAGCTAATGCTTTGGCCACACTGGCTTTAGTTTGTGAGCGATCATAGAGTCAAGCTCAACTTGTATTCATTGAGAAGTCAAGGATTCCTTGCTATGAGGGAGAATAGGTTATGACGCTAGACCAACCAGATGAAATCCCATGGTATGCAGATATCATGAACTTTCTGAAGACTGGTACTTATCCGGAAAAAGCCAACAGAACTGATAAGCTAGCTCTGTGCAGATTAGCAGCTAACTTTACCTGGCATTAAGGTGTTCTCTACAGAAGAATAGTGGACGGTTTACAGTTTCGATGCATATAGGGGAAGGAAGTTGAATCAGTCATGGAAACGGTGCACGCTGGTGTATGTGGACCACACATGAACGGATTCATGCTTTACAAGAAAATCCTATGCCAAGGATATTTTTGGCTCACTATGGAGATAGACTGCATATAGTTTATATGAAGATGCCATGAATGCCAGATTCATAGAGACCTGAGTCACTTACCACTAGTCGAATTGCATAATTTGACAATGCCTTGGCCATTCTTAGCTTGGGGAATTGACATCATAGGTGAGATTCATCCTAACACTTCTAATGGATATCAATACATACTGGTGGCTGTTGATTACTTCTCTAAGTGGGTGGAGGCAGAATCCTATAATAAATTAGGGGCAAAGCAGGTTGCCAAGTTTACAGAGAAGAATCTTATATGCCAATATGGGGTGCCATATCACATGGTGTCAGATAACGGAGTACAGTTCCAGGGCCAAGTTGCTCACTTGTTGGAAAAGTATGGGATCGAGCATCACTGATCTTCTCCTTACCGCCCTCAAGCTAATGAGGCAGTCGAAGTGGCTCGTAAAATGATCAAGCGCATTTTAGCCAAGATAGTACAAACTTATAGAGACTGGTATGAGCAGCTGCCATTTACATTATGGGGTTACAGAACCACTGTAAGAAGTCCTACGGGTGCCACTCCCTATTCTCTAGTTTACGGGACAGAAGTCATATTGCCAATTGAAGTGAAGCTGAAATCACTCTGTACCATCCTGGAATCTCAGTTGCCAGAAGCTGAGTGGAAAAGGGTAAGATACGAGCAGCTGGCCACTATTGATGAGAAGCAGCTGAAGGCTCTCTATCATCTATAGCTTTACAAGAAGCGCATGGCAAACGTATTCAACAGAAAGGTTAAACCTGTAGCCATACAGAAAGATGATCTAGTCCTGAAGCAAGTTAGACTGGCTATCCGTGACCCTCATGGATAGTTCAGGCCTGACTGGGAAGGCCCATTTTTAGTTAAAAAGATCCTCTCCAAAGGCGCTGTTTGCATCTTGGATTTGGAAGGGAATGAATTCTCAAAACCCGTCAACCTTGACCAGCTGAAGAAGTATTTTATCTTGATCAGAGGGCAAAAGAAAAAGCAAACCAAAAATGAAAGGCCTGGTGAGCTGAAAACCTCTATAGGCAGTTCACGCAAAAATTAAGGCAAATGAAAAATATTTGCACGATGAGTTGAAAATTTGCCCGGATGACTCATGTGAAATTTAGAGCTCTTGAAAGCAAAAGGAGAGAGTGAAAATAGTTGATCAGAAAATCTCACATGAGGCTGGTCGATAATAGAAGTTTAGTCTGATGCACATCCAGAATTTATGTGTTGGTTTTAATATTTTTCATGTAAATGTTTTAATCTCATCAATGCAAATGAAACACATGTTCATAAACTTAGCCATAAGTAATACAAATCTCAAACACAAAGCACTATCATCCTTTATTACATATTATTGCCTAATAATTTCTCGTAGTACAGGATTCAGGCTTGGCGCAGTACCCACAGCTTGTACTAATCATCAGTGGCGGGTCCAGCTCTAGGAATCTCCACCAGCACTATCCGGACGAGGCTAAGTCCTCTCCACATGCTCCACAAAATGGGGCACCAGCCTTCCTCCCTCAAACTCTATCAGATGAGGTATGGTTTACCGATGGCCATACTGACGACAAATCCTAGCATGACTGTAGTGTGTGCAATGCCTGAATCTCGACAGTGGGATACAATCTATGTATGTCATTACAGTCACATGTTGTATACGCCACCAAGGATAACTCCACCTGATCTCGCTCTTAGGTCGGGTCCCCATCCACTCAATCTAACCTTGGAATGTCATCGTCCTCGCCTCGCTAAAGGTACAACCCCTCCTCATATGGCTATGAGGGAGATATCTCTGTGGATCTCCTGTTGGCGGTGCCAAGATCCCAAGCTTCTCTTGAAGCCAGATCTACAACAAAATGAAACATAAAAATAAAAGCTCGCTGAGTTGAGAACCTTGTAAAAGGCTGCTCAGATAAAAGTTAGAGCGACTTGCTGAGCTGAAAACCCAAGGGGGCAGTTCAGGTAAAAGGTAGGGTTTAAAAGCAAAAGCAGTAGCCCGATGGGTTGAAAACCTTGCAAAAGGTGACTCATGCAAAAATTAGGGCAAAAACATAACTTTTCTAAGTTGAAAACCTGCAAAGGCGGCTTAGAATTCTCACCTACAAAAGAAGCAGACTGCCACTGAAGCGCTCAGACTGTCCTCGCTTCACTTTATCCAACCCGAGGATTATCTTTGCAATGATCATAAGAAAAGGAGTTCGACCCTCCATCATCTAGTCTATGACAGGCCTGATCAGCAAATCTCTATGACCAAATGGGTCGACGAACAAAAATTATGCCAACAATCCGAACCCAGCTACCCTCAGCTATGAAGGGGTATATATTGACTTTTGGCCATACAGCCAGAAAAGAGCGATGGCATCCACAGAATCCTCTGTAGCTAAGAGGGACCTTGCAGTGGTCAAATTGATGTCGAAGGCCCTCATTAGATATAATTTCACTTCTCTTATTGACGCATGCATCGTCAACATCGCCAACATCTCAGAAGTGACTCTAAGGATAGTAGCAAATTCCTCGTACATCAAACACAGCTCTACATGTCCAAATCGGAACACATGAACTACCGGATCCTAGAATTGCACGACAGCATGTAAAAAGACAATGTTGATTGTGACTTGCTGAAAGGTTCTCAAGTATTGGAGTCTGATCTCACCTAATCGACTCCACTTGTTATTGCCCCAATGGCAGGAAAGAGCATGGAGAGCAGACAGTGATTGTTAAGTCATTGTATATTTATTTTCTGCACAGAAAAGCAAGTGAATTATGTTTTGGCTATGAAGCATAAGGCAGGGGATATATATAGTAGCAAAAAGGCTTTAGATTCCATTAATAAATCTAAAAGATACACAGTTCAAGCATTTATCTATTTTCACAGTTGGTACGCAACAACGCTAGCATACTAAGCATGCATTGCCAGACTGTAACACACTATCTTATTCTAATACAGAAACTACAGAGTTCTGACATCATGCACATGGTAATTTGACATCATGTCCTCTCTATGTATCATCTTCACCCGACTGATCCTCATCAAGACTAGGGCTATCTGGGACCTCAATGTTGTAGCGCTCTTGTTAGTTGCACAATCTCTCGACCCATCTCCTCTGTCATTCGAGCGTAGCGATCATACTCCTCTTACTCCAATTGCCTACTGGACTGCAAATATAAACAATCAGGCATATAGGTCATGCATCCATGCATATCCATGCATTCGCATTCATAACAGGTACTCACCTGAGCAGTCAACATCTCTGAAGTATGATAACGACGCAACCCTGTCAGAAGCCTTGAAGCATCAGCCATGGCATCCTTAGGCACCTGGACAAGTCAAATGCATGTAAGACTACTAAAGTCAAAGCATATGCAGAATACATGTACTCATGTAGGTGGTATTCGGTGGATCAAACTCTATCTCACTCCTTGCTGGCACCGAGAAGGAGGTCTCATAAGGACGACCGGTCTCATCGTAAGTGAAGATTAGTGGGTTCTGCGGCCACATCAGCTGACCTTCCACAAAGTCTGTTGGACGCTCATATCTTGGAGGCACCTCTGGAGTGCCGGAGATTGACCTTGGTAGGACCATATCAAGTATAGAATCATGAGATCTCTTTGAGGTACTGCCACCTCAAGAACTGTCAATTGTTGACGAACTGTGATGCCCACCTCGACCGCTATAAAGATTGGGTATGACTCCATCTATCACGCTAACCTCTACATATGGAAAGTTCCACAGGCCCCAATAGCCTCAACTGGATGAAAGTGGGGTAATCCACTGGTGAATCTAACAAACGCTCTTGTTCAGGAATGCCAGTCAATCCAGTTATCACCTTTGGGTTGGTATCAGTGCAAGATGTTTAGAAAATTACATGTGGTGGTGCAGTAGGCTCCATATGACTCTCTGGCCCCAGATACCATACAATCACGTGCTCCCCTAAATAGAAGAGTCTACCCTCAGGACTTTCCAGTAACATATGTTGCTCATCTTTATGCATCAAGCTAGTCAAGTACTCTGGCCTCGGGTGCATATTGCTCCAAGGATAAGGGTGCACCTATTTCGACAATAGCAAGAAATCAGATGCCTACATAGGTATTTCTCAAGCTATTTCAATATGGTTTAATGCTAATTAAATTGTTTCTTCTTACCTGATCCCAAGTCAAATTGTTGAGATGGTCCCTCAAATCATCTATTGTGTGACCGGGCCTCCACCTTGGTGCACTCTATGCCTGCATGCGTGGGAAGCCAAGCGGTATCCCATGTAGACTTTTGAGTTCTGGTAGCAGCCCAAACTCGTATGCCATGATCTGTAAGATCAGCAAACAGTCAGCAAAGATTAAGTTGAGCATCAGTGTCAGAATCAATAGAATTATGCTTACCTCCACTACTTGCCAACAACTAATAAAGCGATCTCTATAGTGCCTACTACAAAGGTCCAATCCCTACATCAGATGGGCCAAACCAGCACTGCCCCAATCCAATCTCCCAATGGTATTCAAATCACAGAGAGCCCATAATACATATATATGGACGTTGTTCCTAGTATCATTAAATAGGGTACTCCCCAGCACATACAATAGAAAGCTGCGAGTATACTGATCTACAAAGATCATCTTGCCAAGGGTCTCTGCCAACACAGCCTCTCGGAGATAGTTGTATGATATGCTATGCCTGCCTTTCACACTAGGTGACACACCTAACAGATCAAAGATTATGCCATACGACCAACTCAATGATGTAAGCATCACATCAAACCAAATCGATAACCCTGCACACTCCAAGCAGGTGATGCCAGTAAAGATTCTTGGCGTAATGGGAATTTCACCCATCGGTAGGTGAAAGGTATGAGTGGAATCCATCCACCGCTCGATCATGGCAGTAATGACAAACCTATTACATCTCTTCTCCATACCAATGATGTTACACCCCGCTCCAGGATGGAACATGCTCCCGTAGAATAATGAACAGTCTTTAATACATAAAAACTATTAACTATCCTACAAGGGATGTATTATTTTTAGTTTTACCTTAAAAACAAACTTTACATTTGCAAAACTTATAATTGAAATGCATTTATGATTTGGAATTTAATCAAATGAGACACGTAAATTTATTAATGAAAAACATTTAAGCATATTTGAACTCACATTGCACCCATGTTTTTAACTGCCTTATTACAATACTCTATTATATAAAATTTCTATATAAAATAAAACATAAAACCCTTCCAAGCCCTTACCTTCAACATGAGTCCTGCTGAACTGGTGCCCTAGAATCTGTGCGCTCCAACTACCGCTTAACCTGCATCCATCAAATGACGAACGCTGAGTATAAAACTCAGTGGTACTATAAACAAAATCAAAGACATCAAGTTTAAATCAATCATAGTGATCTACATTAATCACTGTCACTATTCATAAATCACTATTCATCTAGTACTATGTACACTTTTCTATTCATCTATACCTTTCCATGACCTTTTTGATATACCTATGAGCAATACAAGTTTCATGCTAGGTATACCTTCTATTTAAACTAGGCCAGTAGTTTTCATTATCATTATTACATCAAATCATTAACATATTA